>PVLD010007631.1:9972-90015 GCA_004027595.1 Dinomys branickii | reverse complement strand
CTCCGCTTCCGGCGGCGCCCTCCACGCGGCTCGCCCGACACGCGCGAAACGCGGGATTGCCGGGCTTCTCCGCCGCCAGCAAGCCGATCTCTGTCGGGAGCCGCCGGGGGGCTGCACCGGCTCGAGAGGCGGGGGGGCCCGAGGCGGCCACGCTCCCACTGCGCTTGGACCGATCCCAGCTTCTTCCCCACGGGGATCGTCCCAGGCTCCCAGCGTCTGGGACTTTCCCACGTCTCGCCCCGGCAGCCTGGTCCGCCCTACCACATCTCCCCCGGCATCTCAGAGAAATACGCCCAGTTTAAACTTCCCAGCCGAGGTCCCGGCATTCATGCTCGCCAAGTCTGTCTCGAGCTGGTGGTGTTTATCAAGGAGGCTCGCTCCCTTGCTGCTCACCTGGTCGCCATCTTCCCCCAGGACCTCTCCCTTGTTTCATTCTATGTAATACTGTCTTTCAAAAAAAAAAACAACAACAACTCTGCTTGCTTGATTTGTCAATATTGTCTATGATTTTTAACAGTTTGACAATGATATGCCTGAATGTGTTTTTTGTACCAGACAAACAATTGAATTGACATAAGAATTAATAGCACTGGAAATGTACTTTTTAGTAAATGTCCTTTCAAAGTGAGCACTGAGTGTATTTATATTCATCTTTGAGCTGGTTGGATGTGAGAAATTCTTACCCATCTTCTTTTCAAATATATGGACACACTTCCTGCCTTCTCTTCTTCTTTTGAACTGTGGTTATGCTTATATTAGGTCGTCTGATCTGCCTCACTGTGGTTGGATGCTCTGTTCTGTTTTTGTCTTCCTAATTTTTTAAAAGTTGTATAAATCTTTCGATCGAGCTCCACATTCAGTGATTTCAGTGCTGTGTCTGTCTGCTCCTACTCCTTTAGAATTATTCTTCATCTGTATTGTGTTATACATTCTGGGATTTTCATTTGATTCTTTTTGACAGTGTCCATCTCACTTCAGAAATTTCTCAATTGTTTGTGTTTGCCATTTCTTTTTCAACAGGACTTTTTAATGTTTTAATCATAGTTATTTAAAGTTGTTTGGCTGACCATTCCCACGGTATCTCTGGGCTTGATGTTACTCATGCTTTTACACCTTGGAATATTTTTCTTTTTTGTCTTTCTGTTTTCTGCACCTCCACTTTCATCCTGTGCTGCCTGGGTGTCCCTGTATGATTGTTGCTTGTCACCCATTACCATATTTATTGATGGCTTGGAGCAAGGAGTGGTGTTTTCTCAGCCCTCCTGCATCCATCGCAGTGGTATGCAGACTGTGAGCCTGGGGTCCAGGGCAGGACTTCCTAAGCATCTTTTTCCTTCCTGCAGAGGCAGTCTCTTTCTGTGTAGTCTCTGTTTATACTGAAAGCAATTTCCGCCTTTGCCCTCATTGCACCCTAAATCTGCCTTGTATTATGCTCTTCTGCACAGGTGAGTTCCCCTCGCATCAGTAAATGTTTGCTTTATTTCATTACAGAAGTTGGTATCAGTGGGTTTCTTGCTCGCTTGCCCTTGGCATATGGTTTTACCTGGTATCAGCATAGGAGGAGCGGTAGGCATTCTACCCCTCCAGAGTGGCAGACAGTTTTTGTCTGAGGTGTTTCCTGTCCCTTCCCCAGGGGCAGATGTTGGTTCCTATCCGATGGTGGTCAAATTCTGAGCGTATCTGTTTCTTGCTCCTCTCCCAGGGATGGAAGGCTTTAGTTCCACAGCAGAGTAAAATCTGGTTTGCAGGTAGGGTTGTGCTTGTATCCCCGATGCGCATAATTACAAGTTCACACTCATTTGAGTGCAAGCGCACAGAGAGACCTCATTAGGTAATCCTGCTGCTCTTATGCCTCTCCAGGCTCTGGCCCTGTGCTGTCAGCGCAGAGGTGCTTATGAGTTTCCTGCCCTTTCTTTGGTCTTTCTTGTGAGCAGCTAGTGAAGGCCCATGGAGTTGGTAAACGGGTGAGATAGTGAGGACTTCACTTGTGTCTAGAGCTCCCGGGGATTCTGAACTGTCACACTAGCTCACCCTCAATCTTTAGAAATTAATCTCTCAGTTCTCCTTTTTCTTGTTACTTATAAGATTGCTGTTTCTTTCTGCCATGATCTGCCAAGAATGAAGCAATCTGTGTCTTTCATTTCTCCTCAGAGAGTGTGGCACTGTTTTAGATTCAGTTCACCTGGTTGCCTTATAACCTCAACTGTTCAATGTGTGACTATTAAGAAGGGCGTTCCCTTGTGCTATATGCATGCTAAGCTTGGGAACTGTAGTTTATTCTTCAGTTTATCACTCTCTACAGATGTACCTTAGGAATATTCTTCTTGCTAGCATAAACTAGACCTTTTAAATTAATTTAATATAGGAAGATCCCCCATTTCTGCGAAGAAAATCTCTATATTTATTCTTGGTTATTCCCTGGTGGTAGCATTCTAAAAACAACTGGCAATATTTGTTAGTGAGTTATCTGCAGTATTTCAAGCAATGAAAGAATAGCAGTAACAGAGGGGATATAACCTGTAAGCCAGGACACAGAAGAGAAACAAATACTTTTAGGAACAAATAAATATTGCTGTATTAAAGAAAGATGTCAGCTGGGTGTGGTGGCACACGCCTGTAATCCCAGCACTCAGGATGCTGTTGCAGGGGGATCATCGCAAGTTCGAGACCAGCCTGGGCTACAGAGTGAGTTCAAGGCCACCCTGAACCGCATAGAGAGGCCCTGTCCCAAAAAGACAAAAAAAAAAAAAAGAAAGCAAATGAAGATGTCATTATCACAGAGATTTTTCTGAACAGGATATGTTTCTGAGAAAGACTTCTATCCCGGAGACTTTGAAAAGCTTTCAGGTTTCATTTTGTCTTATGGTCCTACTTGCACTGAATGTGAAATTTATAGTGAAGAACACAGAAAGAAACCAAAGAGATGCCCAATGAAACACCTCCCTGTAAGAATGAAAAGTCCAGCCCTTTAAAACTGCTCATAGTCAGCAAGATTTTGCAATCAGTCCAGCATTTCCTTCACTCTTGTTGTGATTTGAATGTGGTTTGTTTCCACCCAAACACACTGAGCCCGGTTTCCCAAGGTAGAAGTATTGAAGTGAGGATGCTATTAAGAAGCATTTGGGGTCAGCTGAGGAAGTTCCCTGGTCTAGCCTCTAGAACCATGAGCCAAAATAAACCTTTTCTATTTATAAAGTACTCAGCCTCGAGAATTTTGTTACAGTAACACAAAATGGACTATGCCAACTCCTCGTCTTTCCTGGCTTGCAGTCTATTACACATCTCTTGGCTTATAATATTTGTCATATATTTAACTATTTTACTATTTTTGGAAAACATTGACTCTAGTGTGGTTCCTGTCAGCTATTGCTCTCATGCCTGGGATTCTCTCTCAGCTTCACTGCTCACCTTAATTCTTGTCCCTGTGAGCCACACGCTTCTCCAGAAAAACAGCTCTGATTCGGCAAAGTCCCATTACATGGCTGTCCTTCCAAAACAGATTACGACATCTGCATTTCTGCAGTTTCCTCTGACATTCTTATTTTTTTTTCTGGGCTAGTTAACTTTGATCTACCTTACTCTAGATATCCTACCTTTGTTCAGCCTCACCTGTTTGTGTGCTAGTGTGCCTAAATTGTGTGTTTTCATAGTTTCCTTCTGTCCATGGAGTCTGTGTATGTTCTCTGTGACACCTCGGTGGGTATTTGAGGTACCTCTCCCGGTCCTTTCTTTCTGTAGCAGATTGTAAAGTCAGTGCAGGCAAAATAGAAGCTTGGCCTCTAAACATTCTTGTAAAGCTCAATTTCATGCCTCTTGGTAGGATGCAATAAAGTCTTCTATGATGCTGATCCCTTCATGTGAGCTGTAAATAATGCATACACTTTAGGAATGGTTTGGAATGCCTGAGTCTGGAAGTACTTGGGATGATAATGGGTTATGTGAAAACTGCTCTTAGAGATTTTAGAAACTCTGCAGCAAGAATATTACTGCCATCACAGCCATACAACTACATTAATTGTTTCACTATTCTCTACACCATTTTCTTTGGGGTTATAAGAAAACAGTATATCTATAGTTGTTTAAGCACTGAAGAATCTTTGTCATCATATATATCACTGACAATGTAGGCGGCCAGATTCTTTTTTATTTTACTAGAACAAATTGTTGACAGTTGACAGACTTTTTAGTATGTTGCCTCATCCCTTTCCTGCAAATCTGTTAGTTTGAGCAAATTATTTCCAGAGTGAATAAGATCTCATTGGAGTATATAACAATTATTTGTTATAACAATTACCTAAGTATACACATTTGTTCCTCTTTTTCTTTCCGGTCTTGAGTTTTACAAAATTTTCATCACCTTGAATTTCTTAAATGATGAGCTTTTCTGGAGACTTTGCCAGTGGCAGCTGTTACAGCACATATGAACTAGATCCTGGTTTTGGAAAACCTCAAGCTCTGTGTAACAACAGTTTTAAATGTATTTGAAGAAAAGTTGCCCTGAAAAGCAGTTGGGGTCTACTGACATGGATCCATTTTTTTGTTGTATCATTTAATTTTTTTAAATCCTGGTGTTCCTGTTCTTCTCAATCATGTCATATCAGTACATACTTTAAAAACCTTACTATGTGAATTTAGAACCTTGTTATTTAGCACAGGCAATTATCTGATTACCTCCCTTGTGCTAGTTGCAGCCTGGCATTTAATCTGGCCAAGGCCTACAGACCGCAATTTGAACAATCAGGGTAGTTTTCTGTAATTGCAATAAATCATATCATTAACCATGACAGACTGTTCCTCCCACAGACATTTTTTTTTCAGTAACTGTTAACTCCTGGACTCCTTATGAAGGCCAGATTTCTCTGTAGTCAAGTGAATTTCAGAGTCAGATGGCGGAATATCATTGTCGGAGTCTGTGTTGGAAAAACAGTGCTGTCCTGAGGGTGGAGCCTATAGAGGTCCTTCTAGCTGTAAGAGATGCAGGGCTGTGAGGACTGTGCCACATACAGGGACCACGCAGAGGCAGAATTTGTGGAAAGATGATCTGCTGCAAGGCTGTTTAATTTTCTAATGGGGAAACAGATGGAGATCAAGATGTGAGGCATACTTATATTGTTACAGTTTGGTCATTTATATAAAATACACCTGCTACTGTATTGAGGCTTCTTGGGATGAAAAATATCAAAAGAGAAAATATTTTTAAAAGGCACATTATTGCCACCTCATGTAAGCTCATTTTCCAATATGTCTATCCTTAAATAGAAATTGAAAAAGTAAATTGTTTTACAAGTCCTCTTCTCTTACAAGTTTTACATTCACCTCTAATGCGTGGCATGTAGCTGCTTTTAATTATTTGTAATTTCAAATGATACGCTTTTCTTTGCTGTCCAGTTTTTTCAGAATGTTGGATCTTAATATGGACGATAAGAAATTAAGAGCGTTTTACTCTAGACTTATTTCTGCCATCGACTGATTTTCCTCAGCATGTTTTGTTCACATTATTGACGTGTTGACCACTTACACCTTGCTCCATATCCCTATTTGCTTTGTCTCTAAGTCCAATAAAGAACATGGTGTTAGGATTGTTTGAATTATGCTCAACATAGAACCAAGTACTGATTAGGACTGACATATAATTCTACATCTCAAACTCCTTGAGGATCGAGGGAGAATGTCACCACTTCAAGACCCTGTTGCTTATCTTTAATGTCTTTGAGCTTTCTTTCTCCTCTTGTTATTCTTGATGTCATTATTTCTTGCAGTGGGTAAATGAAATGTAAATTCTCTGGGAGTTGCATGACAAAAGCTGTCTTTATTTTGGTCTCAAATTAATTTTCATTTGCACTGGCTATAGAATTATAGCTTCAGGATGACTGTCGCTCAGACATCTGAGTGCAGTTTTTGTTGTCTCCTAGTAATTCAGTATTCTACAAGGCCATCTATTCCAATTTGGTAGTTTTCTTTTTAATAGGTGACTAGGTTTCTCTTTAGCATTATTTTTTTCTCCGTGTCTGAACCTTCACAGTCAGGAGTCTAAATATGTTGTTATTGTGTTAAAATTTATCGTGTGCAGCACTTGGTGGATTCCAAAGTTTCTTACATTTTAGCCTATTTGTTATAATAATTACCTAATTGCATGGCAGATTTAGTGCTTGTTTTTCATTCCTGTACTATTGTAACTGTCCCTGACTGGGTTTTAGATATTACTTTGCTGCCTTTTAATGGACTTTATTTCTTAGAGCGGTTCATAGTGAAATTGAGTGGAAATCATGGAGATTTTCCATATATCCTCTCTCCCCACACATGCACAGCATCCCCCATCACCAATATCCCTATCAGAGTGGCACATTTATTGCAATTAATGAGCTCTTGGTGCTGTATGTTCTGTGGGGTTCGACATGTACCAGTCTTTATAATATCATATAGTAGCTCACTGCCCCCAAATACTGTGTGGCATCTATTCATTTTTCCTTTCCCGCTATAACACCTGCTCCTCTTTTCACTGTGTGCATAAACCTCCCTTTTCCAGAATATCATGTGTATAGGAATCTTAAGGCATAGGTTGTTTTCATTAGCAATGTGCTTTCAATTTCCTCCATGTCTTTCATGGTTTGAGGGTTCATTTGTTTTTAATGCTGAATAATATTCCATTCACTGGTGTATCACAGTTTACTCACTGAAGGAGATCTCCCTTCCAAGTTTTGGCAATTGTGAATGAAGCTGCTGTGTCCTACTAGGAACATGGTGTGGACATTAGTTTTTAGTCCTTTGGGCAAACATAAAGGAGTCATATTGCTGGATTGTATGAAAAAGTATGTTTAGTTTTGTGAGAAACAGCGAAACTACCTTTCAGTGTGGTTGTACCGTTTTGCACACACCAATAATGACCATCAATTCCTGCTGTTTGCCATTCTTACCAGCATTTTGTATTGTCAGTATTTTGGAGTTTGAACACTGTAACAGTGTATAATTGTGTCTTTCATTGTTTAATTTGTGTTTCTCTGTTACTTGATGTTAAACGTCTTTTTATATGCTTATTTGCCATCTGTATATCTTTGATGAGAAGTCTGTTAGTGTATTTTGCCCATTTTAAATGGAGTTGTTTTTTCTTTACTGTTGTGTTTTAAGTTATTTCTACACTTTGGATGCTAGTCCTTTATGAAATGTCTTTTGCAAATATATCTCCCAGTCTGTAGCTACTTTTTCTCATTCTCATGAAAATGTCTTTCACAAAGCAGAAATATGTGATTTTAATGATGTCCAGCCTATCAGCTTTTTTATGAGCTGTGCTTTTGACGTGGTAACTAAAATATCATTTCCCCACCTAAGGTTATTGGTGTTCTTTTCCTATCTAACCTTACAGAAGTTTTATAGTTTTGCATTTTACATTAGCTCTGTGGTCCATTTTAGTTAATCATGGGAAAAGATGATGTTTATGTCAAAATTCTCTTTTTCTACATATAGATGTCCTGTTGTTCTAGTACCATTTGTTGAAAATATCTTTTTGCCATTGGATTGTCTTTGCTCCTTTCAAAGATCAGCTGATTATGTTTATTTAGGTATATTTCTGGCTTTCTTTCCTGTTCCATTGATCTGTCATTCTGTTCTTTGGTCAATAGCAAATTGTCTTAAACTTAGTTATGCCTAACTAAAACATTTCAAACACAGAGAAATGCTAAAAGTGAGTGCAGTATCCAACACTCACCAGCTAGATTCAACAACTGCTGACATTTGATGTAATACTCTTTAGTTTCTTTGTGGATATCAAGCTTTCTAAAATAGTCTTTTCCATTCACTACATTATTGGTATTTCTTCTGGTTTGAATTGTCTGATTATTTCTCTTAGTCATTTCTTTCATGCTGTTGGTTTTCCTTTAAAAATGACTCTCAGTTGCTTGTAGGTTTTTCAAAAAATGATTAATACACAAGACTGGTGGGGTCTCCTATGCATTTATTTACTGATTATTCTATAACCTGGCATGAGTTTCCACTGATACTGCTTCTGCGTGTCTACTTCCCTGCTGTGTTGTAGTTTTAAATGAGAAGCCTCACAGTCAGCTCTGTGTAAGAGGGCAGGGTACATTTCTGGTAGGATTCACTTGTAGGTATGTGTGGAACAGACATTCAACTAGGGGACCGCTGTTCAAGTTGCCAACACACCAACAACTTCAGTGTATTTGTTACTGAACACAGTAATTTTTCCTCTTCCACATCTATTATGTAGTTCCAGAGATCCCTTAAGCTTTGTTTGCTTGTCCTCCTAGCCCTCTAAATGTTAAAAAAAATGCTTGTATCTTCTTGGCACAGATATAAAAGATCTAGTTAGCAAGTGTATAACTTGGATTTTAGTCCCTTTTCAACCTCTTTCTGAGAACCTGCGTGCAGTGTGTAATGTACATACCTGTACCTGGTGGCGCTGTCCACATATCACACCTACGAGCCTGCTCCACAATATAATTTGCTTCTGAAGAGCTCTGTAAGGTCAAGGAGATACACAGACACCTGCTGTATTATTAGCTTTCTTGTCTCTGGGATCAACTATCTGACATTCAGAATTTAAAGGAGGAAGTGGTTTAACTACTTTATGGTTAGTTAACTCCAAGGCAAAAACACTGTATCATGGAGGAGAGGCTTGGGAGGGAATGCCATTGACTTCATGCTGGCTGAGGAGCGGAGCATGGGGACAGTGCTGGAGAGAAAGGAGCTGGGGACCAGATATACTACCCACAGCCATAGCTCCGCAACTTACCTGGAAACACCCAGAAGGATGCCATACTGATCGTCTAGGTGGCTCTCAAGCCAATCAACTTGATAATGCAGCTCGGCTGTGACATTCCATCCCCGTCAAATTAATAGCCAAAGCCCCATCCTTGAGCCATTCTGGATCGCCACATAAACACAAAGTCATCATTTTGCCTAACATGATCTATAATTCTCCAAATGCACTACTGATTTCCCCAAAGTCTGAACGGTTTCAGTATTACTCCAAAATCCAGGTTCAAAGTCTCCTCTGAGACTCAGGTAAATTCTTATCTGTACACTCTTGAAAATTTAAAAGGCAAGATACATAATCCTAAAATATGAGATATAATTAAAATACATGGCAAAGTTTGAAATTTTAAAACATTAATACAGTAAAAAATACACCATCTTCCTAGTGTAAAAACTTACAGAGTAAATAAGATCCAAACTGAACAATAGATATTGTGAAATGGGAAGAAACTGTTCAAAAGGAAAGAGAAACTGGGAGGAGGAAAGAAGATAAGAATGAAGGGAAAAGGAAAAATATATATATATATAAACACAAGATAGTTAAGATACTTATACTACTAATTTTTCTCAATTCATTGGAAAGAAAGGTTTATGCTAATATTGTTTGGACAATTTTTCATGCCTGTATTTTGTACTATGAGTAACTACTTTGAAGAGAACCATACACAATGTATTAACCACTGTTAACTCTATTATCTTGAGATTTTTTTTTCTTTTTAAAAATAAAATTTAAAAATATACCACCATCAATTCCCCTCAAAATTTCCCCCTTGCTTTGAACCTGTTTGCAACTCTTGCAAAAATTGGAGGTCCTCTTTCCTAACTATTTTTAGTTGTGGTGTTGTGGCTACCTTGATATTCTGAATAAATTAACAATGTTTACCTTTTGTGGTCATTTTGAGTTCATAGAAAAAGTGGAAGTCTCCACGGTGCCGGATCAGATGATAAAGTGGATGAGGACAGACTGTATATACTATTTGTATTTAATAGAAATAACCATAATAAACATTTTGACTTGGGACATTAAGAATGCTATGAAAAGACACCCATGAAAGAGGACCTCCAGAACTGCTTTCGCAAGTGGTAAGAAAGATGGGATAAGTATGCTCTAAGTGAGATGGAATATTTTAAGGGGAATTAATGGCAATGTGTCTTTCACTTTAATAAAGATTTTTAAAATTCTTATCTACACATACACATTTTGATACCACATCATACAAAGGTATAGATTAAACATTTCAATTCCAAATGGGAGGAACTGAAAGGTAGAAAAGAATCTGAACTAAGCAAGACTAAACCCCAGCAGTGCCGACAGTAAGCCCTGTTGTTACAGGTGCATCATCCAGGGTGGTAAGTTTTGTGTTTCCAAGGGCTTGAGTGGCTCCACACCTATGACCTTGCTGCCTGATTTACCCTTTTGTCCTAGGTTCCATCTAAATATAACATTTTCCTTGTCATCTGCAATATTCTAATATTCATCTTTTCACTTTTTAAAAGACAGAGTTCTTTCTTGTGTCTTTTGCTTTGAACGCAAGACTTTATCAATTCTTTCAAACCAGTCTGAAAAATGTGTGTTCCCCGTCTCTGCTTTAGCTTCAGATGTTTTTGCCCCTGAAGGCATTCCTAACTTATTGTAGCCCCATAGAGTTGATTCATTGCTTTGTCTTCCTTTCTTGATGCATTGCTCTTAAATTGTATTGTATCCATTTGGTTACTTCTAATGGAATGTTTTCTTTTCAGAACTGCGCTTGTCCTCTCTTCTGTATTGCTTGATACTCAATAGAGAAGTACTTAGTGATGGTCAAAGACCTGGATGGGTGATGCCCATGCCCTTTCCTTCTCTAAGGCCCTTTCTCTAACATCTTCTCTTTCCTCCAGCCCTGCTTTAGACATGAACAATTCTCAAACATACAAAGGTCTGTCTGAAAGACGCATCTGTGTGGAGGTTCAGATAGTGGTCTATTCCTTCCTCTGTACATGCACTGGCAGACATGTTGGGGAAGCAGACCCAGTTTCTAGAGTGAATTACTTATTGAAGGAAACTGACATTAATCACATAAATATGCAGACAACCTTGTTCTCTGCAGGAGCATCATGGTGCTGGCACAGCCTCTCATCAGGGCAGGAGTTAGTTAGGGAGGTCAAGGAAGGCTGCTTCTTGGAAAGTGAAGCATGAGCTGATATTCAGGAGAAGGTGAGAAAAGAGTGACCCCGAAAGAATGAACCATATGTACAACCGCCCTATGCCAGAGGAGTGTGGACTGAAAGAAGTCAGCGTGGCTGGCAGTGAGAAGCAGAGATAGGCACACTGGAGATGCGGTCAGCAGCAGGTACCAGCACATGCAGCAGTCTCTTGTCTTTCATGTGCAGATCCATGCCTGCATTTGTGTGTCCTGACTAGAGCTTCTGTGTGACTCAGAACAAATGTCTGGGCCTCAGATTTTCATCTGCAAAATGAAGACCACCCATGTGATGAGAAATAAGTGAGTTACTCTGAGAGCATGTAGAACAGTTTCTAGCATGTAGCACCATGATACTGTTATTATTCCCAGTAGAAATACGGTTCCCATGACTGACTTAGGGAAAATACTTCCTTGTATCTAATTTGGCCCATATTCATTTTGGTGACATTTGTGAACAAGATAGTCTTTTGAAATGACAAAGAAAGGAGAAGATAAGATTATTTCTCTAATGTTCTCTTTTGAAACTGTGATTTTGAGATGAATGTGGATTTCAGTATGGTTTCTAAAGACCCTGTGTATAAAGGATTATTTTCTCCTTTCCATCACTTACTTCTTCCTCTTTAAGGCACAAGAACACAGTAGGTAACAGTTGTCTTTAGGCTAAGAACTGTGCTTCAAGCCCCTTCATACACTTATCCAGGACCTTGTGACCCATCAGTTGAAGTGGATGGTAGTAGCAAGAATCCTGCTGATAAAAAGTCCCCCTTTCATTTATTTTTTGTAGGGTTTTCTTCATTTCAATTGCATTAATTTCTGCCCTAATCTTTATAATCTCCTCCCTTCTTTGGGATTTGGGCTTGACTTGTTCTTCTTTTTCTAAAAGTTCGGGGTGCAGCATCAGGCTATTTATTTGTCCTCTTTCTGTTTGAAACCACTGTGGAAATCAGTTTGGAGATTCCTCAGCAAACTAGGTCTAGAGGTCCCATTTAACCCAGAAGGTCCCCTTCTGGGTATTTTCCCAGAAGATCTGAGAACATCATATCACAGCAATATATGTGCACCTATGTTTATAGTGGCACAATTTATAATAGCTAAACTGTGGAAGCAACCCAAATGTCCATCCTCTGAGGATTGGATAAAAAAACTGTGGTACTTTTATATAATGGAATATTACTCAGCTATAAATAAAGATAAACTCGAGGCTTTTGTAGGTAAATGGTCACAACTAGAGGCCATACTCATAAGCGAAATAAATCAGACCAGCATGTATAAGCAACATTGTCTCACTAGTGTGAGTACCAGAAAGAGTGAATAAAAACTAGGAAGTATGATAGACATTGTTGAAATGAAAGAAAAATGCTCAAAAGTAATGGGCAACTGGGGTGTGGGAAAGGAGAAGGGAATGAAGAGAAAATCATGTATGTATGCATATACAAGATAGCTAACAGTGGTATTACTGTCTTCTATTTTTTTACTTAAAAGAACAGTTAATGATTACTTGTTTGATCACTATTGCATGTCTCTGTTTAGAGAAACCACTTTGAAGATATCAATATATAATACAATAACCACTGTTAATTTCTTACCACTTTGTCTAACTCTGTATTGTTTGTATTTTTCTTATGCTATTTTGTAAATGGATGTCTATTTGTTAATACGTTTTCTTCTATTTTTAAAATAAAATTTAAAAAGTCGCCCTTTTGAGTCACTAACCACTGATAAGACATACTTGCATAAAGGGTGCAAATGGGTTTCGTTTCAAGCACCACTCTGTTTTGAAAGTAAAAATCTTGCATAATTTGTTTTGTTGGAACTGTTAAGGGGCCCTGTTGATTTCAGTAGTGAGCACAAAACTTGTAACACTTTCTGCAATGATTATTTTGGTTGCAGTTGTGTAAAAATAGCATCTAAAGCATACAAAGAAGGGAAAAAGGATAGACTGCATCTAGGGTTGTTTTGTTACTGAATGCCTGCTTTATGCTGTTTGGTGAGAGTGAAACCTATTGTGTATGCTAGTGTGTGTGTGTGTGTGTGTGTGTGTGTGTGTTTTCCACAAGTGTTACCAATGGTAGTGACTCTTAGAAGGCATTACCTTCTGAGCGCATTCGGACTATGAAGCAATATTTCCTTTTACCTCCTTTTCTCATTTTTAATTAGAAAAAATTACCAGATTTCCCAGTGGCAACACATCTAATTTAATAATCTGTGAGGTTAGTGCCTGAAAATATAATGAAATGTACTAAATACATGACAGTTTTGTCATTACTGGTACAAAACATATTGTAGCTAATCTTTACTGATTAGGAAAGCCTTTTATAAAGCACAAAAAATCTGATGAGAACTCCAGTTCTGTTTGCATAATTCACTATCATCATAAATCATGAAATTTTCCTTAAATATTGGCTGATAGGCAAGAATGTGAAGGTGTAGAATAAGAATTCAGACAGCCCTTTAAGATTTTTTTCTTAGTTTTGAAAAAAACCACAGAAGCAAACTTAGGGGAAGTTTCCTTCTCTCTTTTTTTTCAGAAAAGTTTCTACCACTTGAATTTCATTAGCAGACCAAACGATTGTCCCAGTGGAATGGGTGATTTTACTTGATGTTTTGGTATCTTGTAAATATGGCTAAGCCAATATTTTTATGCATTCTGGAAAACTCAAGCTCTTCTAATATTTTCTTTATTTAAAAAAAAATATGTCTGTGGCAGTATGGAATGTTGAGTCTCCCTTGTACAGAAGGGTATTTCAGTATGGAATGCTGGAATACTGATTCCATTCCTTATATGGAATCCCATTCTTCCTAATTGCATGACTTCAGGGTGAGGTAGATATTTGACAAAGGATTTAATTTTCTTCTCTGAAAACACAGGTATGTTTGTCATGAGAATTAAATAAAGATTCTACCATAAACATGTCCTATGAATATTATAGTTTATCAACAATGTCCTCCTTCCTAACCCTTTTCCTTGAGGAAGAAGCCACAACCTGGGACAACAGGAAGACCACATGATCTGTGACTTTGAAAAAATGATATCAGTTTGTATTTAAGTGTCTCAATTTTGTGGAAGAAGTAGCTAACTTGTGTGTGTGGGTAAGGACTGAGCATGGTGATTCAGAGCCTGGTGTGTATGAGACAGACATAATGCTAAATCTTAAGTCCACTATTTAGGAGTTTTGATACTTAATTCCTTAATTCTTGGGAATCTTCCCTTTTGATATGTGAAATGGAAATAGTAAGAGAATACTTACCAAGGGATTAAACTGTAAAGTTTGATAAGTTGAGCCATGTGGAAACATCATACCAAGGGCCCCAATGTCAATGAAGGGCCCAAGGGTCCCTTTCTGTGTCTTTATACTTTAGATATATCTCGTATTTTTCAGACCCTGATAAGGCCTTTACTGTTCTATTCCTTATAGAGGCGATGATGGTGTTAGTATCTGAAATTCTGAGAATATAAAATACAGGCTTTTATTTCACATTTAGCAATCAATTCGATTATGCAAATATTTTTGGGATAGTGTAAGTACTTTGGATTCATGACTGGTGGTCATAAATCCACTAATTTATGACTTTTTCCTACTAATGTGGTAGCAAAAATGTTTGAAAGAAGGCAGAAGCTAAGAACATGTTATTTTAAAGAAAATGTCCGTATAAAGTTTCTCCAAAAATTGAAAATTTGGGGATAGTTTCAAGGAGTCAAGGAGTAGAGGCTCTAAAGTTTGGTGTGTCTACAGACACATGGTTTCCTCTTAGACTAAGTCCTCCGCTATTTAAATTCTTTCTAGGGGTCTGTTACTAACTGAGCATTTCGTAGGATACACAAACGCAGGTATGAGTCCTGCTGTTAAGATATGCAAAGACAGGGTGGAGAGCAGCAGGGGTAGATGCGCAAAAAGATGATACTGACCCTCTGTGATAAGGCCTGTTCTGGGGAAATGCAAAGGGGTGGGGCCATGGGGAGGTCTGTCCGGCCCAGCCCAGAAAAGAGCAGGAA
The DNA here is from genome assembly GCA_004027595.1 of Dinomys branickii. Lineage (NCBI taxonomy): Eukaryota > Metazoa > Chordata > Mammalia > Rodentia > Dinomyidae > Dinomys > Dinomys branickii. The sequence goes on along the minus strand of PVLD010007631.1, from coordinate 75,069 downwards.
AGGAGAAATCGTGGAGGTGATGAGTCAGGTTTGCTTCTCAGAGAGGCTTCTTCCCTCCTAGCAGGGTTGGGAATGCGTCTGCTTTTAGGAGAAGCCTTAGTTGTTACTGGAACTTGGCATTAGAGAGTGGAGCCCAGTAATGCTAAATGCTCTTCAATGTACAGAGAGAGAAAGGAGAAGCCAGGGAACAGTGTATATGTGTCCAAGTGGCACCTAATGGGTCTCCTCTAACTGGGCCACACCTCCTGACAGCACGTCAGCTGTTAGATACTTAATTCTTTCACCACTGGAGTAAGAGTACTGATTCACCACGTACCAGAGTACTGATGGGTGAATGTACCCACGATCCAGTCACCCTCTGAAGACATGAGGCTTGGAGGACATTTTAGGGCCTTTTCCGAAGGCCAGTGAGAAACACTGAGTAAAGCGAAAATGAGGTGCTCTGGGGAAAATGAGTTAGTATTCATGTCCTGTATGTACTATAATGTGGAAAAAAAGAATTGTTTTGAGCTTCTAGTATTTGTGAAAATAAAGGCCAGTAAAAATTGAGAATATTCTTTTTAGTCTACTATGTTCTGCTGAGGCAGTTAAAACTGGCTTTTTCATGGCCCACCTTTCCCAATGGCTACTGCAAAGATGCAAGTTGGATTTGAATGTGCCTATTGGTAAGGCCCAGGCTGCGGGAGTCTCTGGACAGTGAGTCCACTTACATGGCTCAGAATGGTGATAGCCCGGGAAGGAACGTCTTCCGTTTACTTTGCCTCTCCAACAGACTGCCCAGTTAAGAAGGGGCCAACTATAAAACAGGATTGACATTTTGAGCCAGAAAATCTGGTTTTCTTTGCTTTGATACATTTTAAAAATAAAATAGATTTGTTCAGACCTCCAGAGCATTTAATAGAGCTGTCCACAGCAGTGGTACCAAGCAGAAGAGACACTGAAAGATATAATTGAGTTACATACACGCAGGGGCAAGAAGAAAGAGCATAAGCCCAGAGGATGTATCTTATGGTCACAAAGGATGGGAAGAACACAGGCCTGGAGCTCGCTGTTTCAGCAGACACAGAAGAGCCATGGTGACAGACGTGAAGGTGTCTGATCCTGCTTCAGTAAATCCCGGGCATTTGCAAAGGTGTCACCCACGCCAGAGTCGGGTGTAGAAATAAGGAAGGCCGAGTCAGTGGGAGGAGCAACAGGGAAAGGCTGCGCTGGCCAATTCCTGTTCCGGTTACAGACAACTCCACTGTATATACTGGAGACTGGTAGAAGATGTTATTTCAAGGGAATTCAAAATGTTGTATTTTAAAACTATGTGAAACAGCCAGCATCAAAAAATATCAAAGTGCTCATTCCTAGTGTCAGTTATTCATTTAGAAATTAATTTGAGACGACCATGTTAAGCACAATAAGCCAGACTCAGGAAGACAAGTATGACATTTTCTGTAGTGTGTAAATGGAGGGGAAAAGCTGATGCGAACAAAGAGTGGAGGGCGGTGGAGAGAAAGCCTGAATGCCCCAGTCTACACTCAACCAGCAGCAGAGAGGGGTTTGTTTTTCCCCACAGCCCTTCCAGAATTTATTGGTTGATTTCTTCACAATAGCTGTTCTTTCTGGAGTGAAATGGAATCTCAGGGCTGTTTTCATTTGCATCTTTCAAATGACCAATGATACTGAACATTTTTTCATGTGTTTATTTGCCACTTGTATTTCTTCACCTGAGAAGTGTGTACTCATCTCAGATGCCAATTTCTGTATTGAATCTTTAAATTTGGGGTTCTGAGTTTTTGCATTTCTTTATGTGTTCTAGACGGAAGTCCTTTGTCTGAGTATGTCACATTTGTTTAAACCATTGGGTCATGAGGAATTGAAATTTTCAAGGACCTTTCATATTCTGTGAATTCTCAAATGTATTATTGATTTACCATTGTATTTTGAAAGAGAATGATTTTGTGGCCTAACTCTGAATTAATTCATGAGCACTAACAGGTAAACTACACCGAAGACCTACGATAGTCTCTGTTTTGATCTGAGGTGTGGAATTAAAATGAGGTTATTTATGGAAACTCCTGGTTTACAGTACTTACAATTGCTAGTGGTTTCATCAAGGCAGACAGGAGCCTTACACTGATCAAATCACCCAACGTCCCACTTGGTTTCCTACCTGGGGCAGCTAACGTGTTGGTCTCTCACTGGTGAGTCATGTTGGTTTTCCCGGAGTAACTAAAATCTCGACAAAGAGACGCTCGGAAGAGAGTCGTATCAACTTGATGAATTTTTCTTTTAGCTCATCGGACACAGTTGCAGGGGTTATGGACTTGCTTTGTCAAGAATTGCTCAAGTAAGCAATATCCTTGATGTGGTTGTGCTTCCAGTGTGAGGGTTTAGAACCGTGTAGCTTCTCTATTTTAGTTTGCGCACTCACTGCCCATTTTCCTATTAGCATTTTAAAAATCGTGTTACTCATTTGACCTCCGTTCATTTTAAGCATATCATCCCGGCTGAATGTTCAAATTGCTTGTTAGGGAGCAGTGCGTCTGGGTTCTGCCGTCATCGCCTCTATTCGCCGGGGTGGGTCCCTCGGCAATTTGCTAGTAATTTAAAATGTTTTTGCAGGATTGCTGGATTTAAACTAGCTCCCTGCTTGTATGTAAATGTACTGGCCAGCACTGCAGCCATTTGTTTAGACTATTCTCCACGTTAAAGAGAGAAATGAAATACCCTTGCAGAAGAGCGTAACCTGTTTACGCCCCTATTATCACGCTGTGATTATAGAGACGCACATAGTTATGATGCTAAGTGCTACACTTTGGTTACTTTGTTTTATTTAAGCTTCATAACAACCTCCCGAGGAAGATATTGTCGTCATCGCCATCATCTCACAACTATGGTTGAAGACATCGAGGCCTGAAAGGTGAAATACCATATCCACAGTCTTACAAGTTAATCTGTGTTGCTTATGAAACTTTCCTAGCTAACTTCTACTACTTCATGGTTTTCTAGATAAACTGTAAATTAGATGGGGAATAGATATATTGTATAGTCATTTCATACATACAGTTTTTCCATATGGAGATTGAACCCAGGACCTTATATGTGCGAGCCAGGCAAAGCTAAGCTGCACCCCTGCTATTTTTCAGTCATAGTCTAATATACCAGATTTTTGTACTAATTTAAATTTTAATGTAAGTGCATGACCTTTGTTAGAGTAATTCCATCTCAGGCTCATTGAAATGTCATGGATGCCTTGTGAAGTTTGATATTATTTTGTAAGGGCTTTTGGTTGGGGTCCGGCATCTTCATGGTTTATTGCTCATGCAGCCAATTCACACGGAACGACAGTGTGGACTGGCCCGTAGCCCTTAACAATGAAATACATAGTCACTGCTCCCTGTCAATTGTGCGTTGTGATTCTGCACTAAAGAATACTCTAGTTCTTTTCTTTGTTGTACCTGAAAGCACTGGGAGGCCTGAAGTCTTTATTTCTTTTGGTTAGTGCTTGCAGACTAACAGGGAAAGAAAAGGATTCATTAGACATTATTTTTCAGCCTTTCTAACAAGGAAGTAAAGCGGAATAGGTGAGTTCAAGTGATGTCAAGTATCAGTGCTGGTTTGTTTTTACCACCCAGCACAATTACTGCTTTCAGAGTACTGTCAGTAGTTAGCACTGCCTTGACTCACAACTCTCTGCCGTTGTAAGTGTGGCAGACATTCACAGGGATGCACTAAAATAGCTCATCATTAAAACACTGTGGCTGATGTATGCCGAGTTCACCTGTGCTCTCTATGGAGGTTTGTCAGAAGTGGCCCCCTTTGACCTCACTGAATCTGATAAACAGCCTTAAAGTTTTAGCTTGAGTAAGGAGGGATACAAATCATAAATCAGGACAGTTGGGCCTCCATATCCATGGGTTCCACATTCTCAAATTCAACCAGCTGTGAATCAAAATAATCAGGGGGAAAAAATGCAGCTATATGAACCCCATATAGAATCTTTTGTTATTGTTTCCTAGACAGTCCGGACAATACGGTGCAACAACTCTTTGTATAGCATTTATACTTACTTTGAGCTTAAGAATTCATCAAGGCATGATTAAAATATATAGGAACATTTGCATTGGCTATATTTCAAAACCACCACCTGAAAAGGGACTTCATCATGCTTGGATTTTGTGTCCACTGAGGTCCTAGAACCAAATGCCCCTAGAACTCAAGGGATGACTAATTTCCACTAACTGTATTCTGTCAAGTATCTTTCTCCTTCCACATGTCTGTGCTTCGGTGGATTGCTTGCACCTTTTTGCATGTGTTGCTTAGTAATTTTCATTTAATACTGTATATGTATATGAAAGTAGCCTCTTAAAGTTTTTGAGAGTGCTGAATTATAGAATTATATTTACTTTCAACCTAAAAGTGTTTTTTATTACAAAAATACCACAAATTCGTTATGTAAAGAAAAAGGAAACTATAAGGGTGGAATGTACACAAAATCAAATCCATTCTATAAGAAAATTGTTACTCATACTTTGTGTTTCCAAGTTTATTTTATTTTAATTTTTTACATACTTATTTTTAGAACATTTTGATGCTCTGGATTTTCATTCAGTGTGGTGAAACAATTTTCTTTGCTAAAAAAACCTAAGCATACTATGTTCTAAATAACTATATTTTATTAAGACACATATACCTAACATACTTTTTCCAACTATTAAACTAAGAAAGAGAAGAATTCTTTGTTCATATATTTTAGGCTTGGGAAAGGCTAGCCTGTTTAAAGTCATCTAACAGGCATTTCATGCAATATAAGAAAGTTCAGCCACAGGTAGGACAATGCAAATACCCATGGCCAGGAATCGTTGGACTGGAGCAGTGTCCTTTGATGTCCCTGGGCTGGGGCCTAGCACTTTCTTCCTATAGGATGACAAAATAACAGCTCTTTTTTCTCTCCATGGTGCTGGTGGCAGGGTTTGAATCCTAGGCTTCCTGCATTCTGGGTAAGTGCACTACCATTTAACTATAACCTTAGCCTCAAGGATAGAAGTTCTTGTTAGCCTGTAAGGCCATACCAATAGGCTGGCTCAAAATTAGTCTTGGCTCCTTTTTTAGAATCAGGGTCAAAATAAGAATACCTGTTCTAATAATTATTGTCCTGGGAAATTCTTACAAAGTCAATGACAAGCATCAAAAGTCAGAAAGAAAGGAAGAAATAAAATCTCTAGATAATACAGTTGTCTAGCTAGGAAAACTAAAAAGAACCAACTAAAAAATTAGAATTATTGAAAGTTAAGTGTCAAGATTCAAAACTGATATATATAAAATAAATAACAGTACCACTGATGAGCAAAAAGAGAAGAGCTTATAGTGGAATAAGTTCTTTTTAAATCAGAATTGTTGTCAATTTTCCTAGGGATAGCTTTTATAAATGTCTAGGGATCTACATAAAGAGGCCTTAACACTTTACTAAGAACCATGAAAAACTTGGCTAAATGAAGAAATGTACCGTGTGCCACATTGAAAAAATTTCAGTATTATTATGCTGATGTTAAAATTTACTACAAACTATAATTCACAGATTGATTAATGGACAAGAATTAACATTCCAGAAGGAGACCTATGTATCCAATTGTACCTACCATGGGGCATTGCAAGTTCTTACTCAAAAGGGATTATTAAGGTAATTCTCTGTGGAATCAGATACAAATAGATTAAAATCACCAATTTGCTATGTTTTGTGGCTTGCTGTTCTTTTCTCCATGGCTGTAATATGTGTGGATAATATAATTTGGAGTTAATAATTCCCAACTCAAGGAGTGGATAAGAGGGGCCAGGGATATAGCTCAGCAGGCACAGTGCCTGCCTGGCAAGTTTGAGGTCCTGAGTTCGATTCCTGGTATCAAAAAAAAAAAAGAATAGGCAAGGATTAAATGGTACATGCTACTTAGCCAGTTGATGATAGAGTTAAATGATGTTATTTCTTCTTCAAATAGGCATCCTATGTTTTCCTAAAGTATTATATTTAAGCTTTTACATGTATTCCTAAATCTCTATTTGTATAATTATTAAGGATAAAGGAAATATAATAGTCGTCTCCCATGAAATATAAGGAACTTAATATTTTTCCTATCTCCACAATTCACTCCACCATCAGTTACTATAAATTCTATCATCTTCTTGGTCCTGGCAGCATTTTAGCAATAAGTTTGGGTGTGTCTGCTTCACTAATAAACAGTGATAGGCATATGGTTTTATGTTCTGTTATCTAGGTAGTCCTGGTTATAGCAGCAAACGTAGCAGGAGATCTGAGAAACACAAAAAGTTGTATAGAAGAAATTTAGAATGACCATCACTTGAAGACAATCATCATTAACATTCTGCATCTTTCCTTTTGGATTGTTCCTTTTGGTGTATATCTGAGTTTCAAAATTGATAAATACCTTTAATGCAGTTTCAATAAAAATCTCAATACAATTTGTCATAGGTTAAATTTAATAAAGCAAATCTCAATAAGGGAAAATATGGAGAAATGAACAGTGAAACTAGTTTTTAAAAAGTTCTGAAAGGAAAAACATTCAGGAGAAATTTTCCCTACCAGATATTAAACTGAATTGCATTGTATGGGTGCAAAATTGGAATGGGAAATTTGAGATATCATAGCCAGAAAAAGTATTTAGTGTTTATATGATAAAATGAGCTATTTTTCTCTAGGAGAAAAGATTTGACAATTAGGCAAGGTTTTCTGGGCTTAAATATATCCTCACTTTCTACCATATATCAAAATATATTTTAAAATAATCTAACATTAATTCCAGTATAATTATTAAGTTATTTGTAATTTCTGTAAGGCTTTCTTTACCTTTGTTGCCTTTTCATAATCTGCTTTGTCTTTCTCTTCTTTTGATGGTGTCTTTTATTGGAAAAGTGAATCATTTCTTTTTTTATTTTAAAAGTAAAAGAAAAAACATATTAAAAATTGGACATCTACTTACAAAGTAGCACAAGAATAGTGCAAACAAAACTGAATTAAAGACAAGGTGACAGGGAATTAACAATGGTTGTTGTATTACGTATTGATAACTTCAAAGTGTATACTTAAGAAAACAATTATAGACATGCAAGATTGAACTAATGATTAGCTGTTCCTTACAATAAAGTGACACAAGCCAGTAGTACAACTATGTTAGCCATCCTGCATATACATATATACATAATTATCCCTTTCTTCCTTTTCTCTTCCCGCTCATCCTAGTTGCTCCTTACCTTTGAGCAGTTTCCTTTTATTTCACAATGTTTATCATACTTCCTAATTTATATTCACACTTTCATGTTCTTACACTAGTGATAAAATACATTGCTTACACATACACATCAGATTAATTTCATTTATGAGTATGGTCTCTAGTTGCGACCATTTACCTATAAAAGCCTCAAGTTTGTCTTTCTTCATAGCTGAATAATATTCCATTATTTTAAAATGCCACAATTTTTTTAACCAATCCTTAGTGGATGGACATTTGGGTTGCTTCCATGATTTAGCTATTACAAATAATGCTGATATAAACATGGGTGCACATGTATCACTGTGATATGATATTTTCAGATCTTGTGGAAAAATACCCAGAAGAGGAATAGCTGGGTTGAATGGGACCTCTAGACCTAGTTTGCTAAGGAATCTCCAAACTGATTTCCACAGTGGTTTCACTAGCCTGCATTCCCGCCAGCAGTGGAGAAGAGTTCCTATTTCTCCACAGCCTCGCCAGCATTTTTATTGGTTGATTTCTTAATGCTAGCCATTCTTACTGGGGTGAGATGAAATCTTAATGTTGTTTTAATTTTCATTTCTCAAATGACTAATGATGTTGAACATTTTCTTATCTATTTATTTGCCATTTGTATTTCTTTATCTGAGAAGTGTGTATTCATCTCAGATGCCTGTTATAGGATTGGGTCTTTGAATTTAAGGAGGTTGATGTTTTTCAATTCTTTATATGTTCTAGATAGAAGACCACTGTCCAAGGGACAGCCAGCTAAGATTTTTTTTCCCTATTTCTGGTTTTTTTGTTTTTGTTTTTGTTTTTGTTTTTTTTACTCTGCTGGTGATTTCTTTAGATGTGCAAAAACTTTTCAGTAAGATGAAGTCCCAGTTATTGATTCTTTGAAATATTTCCCTTGCAGTTTGGTTTTTGTTCATGAACTCTCCTTACTCCTATGTCTTAAAGATTTTTACCTACTTTGTCTTCCAATAGATTTAGTGTTTCTATTTTAATATTGATATCTGTGATCCATTTTGACTGAGTTTGGGGCATGGTGGTAGACTTGGGTCTATTTTCAGTCTTTGGCAAGAGGTCAGTCAATTTTTCCAGCACCATTTATTAAAGAGGCTATCTTTCTTCCACTGAGCTTGTTTGGCCCTTTTGTCAAAGATTAGGTAGCAGAGTGTGTTTGTGGTTGTGGTTGCATCTTTCAGTCTGTTCCATTGATCCTCAGGTCTGTTTTTTAGCCACTAGCAGGTTGATTTTATTACACTAGTTTTGTAGTATAATTTCAGGTCAGTGATTGTGATTCCACCTGATTGTCTTTGTTACTCAGGATTACTTTTGCTATTCTGGGTCCTTCTGTTTGCAGATGAATTTAAGGAATGTTTTCTCTAGACCTGTGAGATATGCTATTGGTATTTTAATGGGAATTGAATTGAATCTGTACAACAATTTTGGTAGTATAGCCATTTTCACAATATTGGTTCTTCCTATGCATAAGCAAGGAATATTTTTCCATTTTCTAAAGTCCTCTTTTATCTCTTTTTTCAGAGTACTGCAGTTTTCATTGAATAGATCTTTTACTTCTTTTGTTAGATTGATTCCTAAATATTTCAATTTTTTGGATGCTATTGTGAAAGGTATGGTTTCCTTAATTTCTGTCTCAGGCTGTTTGCTGTTTATATACAGGAATGTTATTGATTTCTCGGTGTCGACTTTGTATCCAGCTACACTGCTGAAATTGTTCATTAAATCAAGGAGTCTTCTGGTGGAGTTTTCCATGTAAAGTATCATGTCATCTATAAATAGTGACAGTTTCGCTTCTTCCTTTCCTATCCTTATTCCTTTTATTTCTCTCTCTTGTCTGATTGCTCTGGCTAGTGCTTCCAGAACTATGTTGAATAGGAAGTGGTGACAGTGGACATCCTTGTCTTGTTCCTGACTTTAAAGTGAAAGCTTTCAGTTTTTAACTATTTAGTATGATGTTGGCTGTTGGTTTGTCATAGATGGCTTTGATCAGATTGAGGTAAAGGCCATCTATTCCTATTTTCTCTAGGGTTTTTTTTTATCATAAATGCATGTTGGACATTGTCAAAAGCTTTTTTACACATCCTTTGAAATAATCATGTGGTTTTTGTCTTTGGCTTTATTGATATGGTGTATTACATTAATTGATTTGTGTGTTATTGAACCATCCCTGCATTCCTGGAATGAATCAAACTTGGTCATGGTGTATAATTTTCTTTATGATTTGCTGCATTCTATTTGCTAGTATTTTATTGAGTATCTTTGCATCTGTGTTCATTAGGGAGATTGGTCTATAGTTCTCTCTTTTGGTTGTATCTTCCTTAGGTTTTCGTATCAGTATAATACTTGCCTCCAGAAATGAGTTAGAAGGAATTGCTTCCTTCTCAATTTCATTGAAGAGTTTGAGGACTGTTGGCATTAAATCTCTGAATATTTTATAGAATTTTTATCTGAATCCTTCAGAGCCTGGGCTTTTCTTTGTTGATATGTTTTTAATTACATTTTCAATCTCATTAATTGATATTTCATTGTTCAGGATTTTTATATCATCCTGATTCAACTTTGGTAATTCGTACATATCTAGGAATCTGTCCATTTCTTCTCAGTTTTCTATCCTATGGGAGTAAAGATTTTCAAAGTAGGTATTAATAATCTTTTGAATTTCTGTAGAATCTGTAGTGATTTCATCCTTTTCATTCCTTATTGCATGAATTTGAGTTTTTTCCTTTCTTTTTTTGATAAGGTTGGCTAGGGGTCTATCAATTTTATTTATTCTTTCAAAGAACCAACTCTTCATTTATTTTTTATAGTATTTTCTTTGTCTCAATTGCATTAATTTCTTCCCTGATGTTTATAATCTCCTCCCTTCTTTGGTCTTTGGGCTTGACTTCTTTTTCTAAAAGTTTGAGGTGCAACATTAGGCTATTTATTTGTTATCTCTCTGTTTTCCTTACGTGTGAATTCACCACTATAAATTTCCCTCTGAGAACTGCTTTTATTGCATCCCACAGATTCTGGTAGGTTGTATTTGCACTTTTGTTTGTAGATATTTTTAAATTTCTGCTGTGACCCATTCATTGCTCATGAGGTTGCTGTCTAATTTCAAAATGTTTACAGAGTTTTTGGAGTTCCTTTTGTGATTGATTTCCAATTTCATTGCACTGTGGTCAGATAATATGCATGGGATAATTTCAATTCTTTTGCATTTAGGTAGGTATGCTGTGTGGGTTTGAATATGGTCTATTTTAGAGAAAGTCCCATATGCAGCTGAGAAAAATGTGTATTCTGATGTTGTGTGGTGGAACACTCTGCATATATCTACTAAGTCCATTTATTCACACATTTGGTTCAGGTCTGTTATTTCTTTGCTGGTTTTTCATCTAGTTGACCTGTCTCTTTGTGTCAAAGGGGTGTTTATGTCCTCTAATACAATAGTGTTATTGATTATTTGGTTTTTCATGTCTGTTAAGATTTGAGTTATATAGTTTGGTACTTCATTATTTGGTGCATGCATGTTTAGGATTGTTATCTCTTCTTCTTGCAGTGCTCCCCTAACTAGTATGTAGTGACCTTCTTTATCTCTTCTGATTATTTTTCGTTTGAAGTTTATGTTGTCTGCAAACATAATAGCTACCCTTGCTTTTTTCTAGGAACCTGTTGCATGGAGAATTGTTTTCCATCCTTTGACTTTCAGTCTATGGATTTCCTTTTGAGTAAAGTGTTTCCTGTATACAGCATATTGTGGGATTTTGTTTCTTAATCCACTCTTCCAGTCTGTTTCACTTACTGGTGAATTGAAGCCATTTACATTAATGGTTATAAATGATATATGTTGGCTTATCCTTGTCATGCTATTTACTTGCTATTTGTTTCCTACTTTTGCTATCTCTTTAATTGCTTGCTGTGATTGAGGGGTCCTTTCTATTGTTTTTCTTGAGATTGTGGTCTCTTTTTCCTGTCTAGAATATCTTTTGGTACTTTTTGTAAGGTTGGTTTGACACTCATGAAGTTCTTCAGTTGTTCTTTGTCATGAAAATACTTTATTTCTCCATTGAATTTGAAGTGTTCCGAGATACATCAGTCTGGGTTGGAAGCTGTTTTGTCTCAGAATCTGTAATACCTCACTCCAAGCTCTTCTCGATTTCGTAGTTTCTGTTGAGAAGTCTTCTGTGATTCTGGTGGGCTTTCCTTTATAGGTGATGTGTTTCTTTCTTTCAGCTGCTTTTAATATTGTGTTCTTTTTCTGGCTATCTGGGATGTTGCCTATTATATGTCTCAGTATGGTTTTATTTGGGTTATGGCTAGTTGGAGTTCTATATGCCTCATTTACTGTACATCAGAATCTTTTACCATGTTTGGGAAATTTTCTGCTATTATTTCTGCAAATATTCTTTTTATGTCATTTGTGTTGCCTCCTGCTGTTTCATTGACTCCTATTATTCTGATGTTATTTGTCTTTGCCTCGTCTTGCAGCTGTTGGATTTATTTTTCTTGGATCCTTGTTTATTTTAAGAGATCCTTCCTTTCGTGATCGCTAGCTGCCACGCTGTCTTCAAGATCTGAAATTTTATCTTTGGCGTCATTCAAGTGGTTTTGCAAGTTTTCAGTGGAAGTTCTGATTTCCTGGAAATCTCTTTGAGTCTGTTTCATGAGTTCTAATTCATTCATAAATTGCTCGTGTAACATTTCCATCCGTTTTCTATGTTCATCTATTTTTTATGTGTTTGTTCTCTAAATGTGCAGAGCATTTCTTTCATTATTATTGTCATTTCATTGTTTGCCTGAGAGATTATTTCTGATCTGATCTCTTCTACAGCCTAATGGCGTTGTTTCTTTACTTCAGATGTGATAAATTCAGAGATTTCAGGTATGTGGCCTCCAAGTTCTCCTATGTCAGTGTCTCTTGGAGTTGTTCTGGATGGAGTTGAGTTCTGAGACAGCATTTTGCTCCTATGTCTTGTCATTTTGGATGTCAGATGAAAAGTGCTGAGCTACAAGCTATGCAGGCAGCTCACTGAAGGACTCTAGGGACCCTAGTTAACCTGGATATCAAATTTATCCCAAGATGTTAGCAGGCCATGGACCATTGGGTTCGGGATCCCCAGGAAATTGCTGGGATACATGGCTCAGACCACAACTGTGAGGTGGGGGAATGTTGGTCTTCAGTACCAGGGTCTCTAGGCCATGGATGGAAAGCATGAAGGCCTCATCTCTCGATCCGATGGTGGATACACAGTGGCTATTTCTCAGGGGAGAGCAGGCCCACTTCTCAACCTAGAGAACCACAGAGCCCAGGGCTGCTCCTTTGCAGCAGCAGGCCTCACCCACCAACAGAGTGTTCCACTGAGAACCAGGCTGTTCCTGTGCCACAGGCCTCTCCTGCCAATGGAGAGTTCCACAGAGACAGGCCACTCAGGTGCTCCTTCTTTGGGTTGAGCTCCTTCCCTGAATTATCATTTCTAATGTTACAGAGAACTTGAATTATATAATTAACATTTTTTTCTTGCAGTAAATCCTTTGTAGAAAGGTGACTTTCTTTTGGAGTGCTACTATAAAGTACTATGGTTCTCTTGTGTTGCAGAGTAATTTCATAGACTCAGGATAGTTTTTCTGTCTGTACTTTCCTTACACAGAATACAATAATTATATTACTGTAGCAGAGTGAGTTTTTCATGTTTAGGTGCTCATCCTAAATCTCATTTATTTTGTTTCATTTCTCTTATATACTGTAGATGCTTACTGACTTCCTTTTACTTCATGATTCCACTTATGGATAAAGTTCAACTAATTTGCATTTCTGTAGTTCCCCAAATTAGGATGATTTCATTTATATACCTCATATAACTGTTTCAACAAACAACAAGGGGACATGCATGTAAAGTTGCAGGTGCCCCTAGCATTTGAATTGTGGAAAGTACAAGACTTGTAAATAAATCACCCTCAAATCCCTGTGACTGAATTATTTTAAAATATTCTATTCATTTTATCTAATTATGCTATTTGCTCATGATAGAGTAGGTCTGTTATGGATCTCAACATTTTTATTTCCACCTAATATTACCCATTTTTGGTGTATGACCTGCTGAATATATTCAGTGATTTCAACAGTGCTGGAAAACTCTGAAAAAATTCTCAAATCAAAGTTAATTGTGACTTGCAATAATAATGTCAAATGGTTTTTAGGAGAGTGAGAGGAAGTTGATGCAATTAATTTTAAAAATATATTAAAAGATAACAAATTAATGATTAGATCATCACTGTGAATGAAGTCCAATACAGTGGAACCTCAAGCTTTTTTTGGTATGTGTGAAAGTAGCATTTGTACATTTTTTTTTAAAAAAATAAGGATTACAGTAACTTCATTGTTTACTTTTCCTTTCCTTGTTTTTGATAAAAGGGTTGAGTTACTAGAAATACCTTTGTCTATTTTTAAACTGTGAAAATATGCTTTGGAGAACTGAGTATTTTTTCTCTACTTTACATATTCTTATAATAATGTTTATTGATGTTCTAATCTTCTATTTGTCTGAATTCTCAATATGTTATAAGAATAGTTATATAATCAGTACTAATCAGAGGCAATGAGTTATATGATATCCTAAAGGTGTTTCTGATTTCCTACTTATTGAGAAAATCTGATAATTACATTTGACTTATGGGCTAGATAGATTCATTTTGACAATTATACATTTAAAACAAAGTGTTTTTTAAGGGACTAAAATGCAGTCATAGGACTTATAGTTTATGTGCATAATGCACAGTATTTTAAGGTGGTAATTTTAATCCATTTGTTAACAAAGATTTGATTCCAGTGCTCCACATTTTAAAATATTTATTTGGTCTGCAAAACATAGCAACTCAGACATATATTCTGAGATGTAAAATAGCACAGCAAAATAATAATAATTAAGGTGGAGATTGATTTATTAATCTGGGAGTATGTGAATTTCCATATAGGTATTTTTAGTTTTAGATTTGGCTAGGTGGGACTAGAATAAGTTTAGTAAATATTCTTTTGAAACTAGAAGGGATTTTCCCTGTGCTACTCCAATGTCAACAAGCTTGTCCTGGAGATACATTATGAGATGATCCATAAATTTATATTTGAAAGGGTATTGTCAAAAATTTTTTTGAAGTCTGATTTTCATGTTACAATATTGCTGGAATGTCTGTGAGGTTTCTTCCCACACATTCTTTTGTAGGTTGGTGCAGAACTCCTAAGGCCATGATAGTGAAGCTTTTTGAGCTTTCAGTGGATACAAACAGCCTGCTGCGGCATGTGTGCCACAGGTTCACTCCATTTCCGAGGGGGAAAGACTACAAGTTATTATCCCTGTTTTACAAAGAGCAAACTAGATTTTCAGAGAGTCGCATTGCTCGGAGTGACTACTCTGCCAAGTGGAGCAGCTAAGGGCACAATCTGTTCCAATGATTCAGTGTGACAAATCATGGTTTAATTTTCCTGAGCAGTAATTTCTGTTGCAATCCCTCAGCTCATTTATATAGTCAGTCTAATTTGGATGACATGGCTAAAAATTCAGGACTGTACTTCGGTGTTCTGAGCTCTTTTGGAATGATGGGCAAGATCTTAGAAATAGCATATGGTACAAGTGACACACTTTGTACCAAATATTATCACCCTCATGATACTTGTAGTAGATGATTCACTCCTAATTTAGAGTCACCAATAATAAATTCTCTCCAAATATAACCTTAGATACTTTTGGATCACAGGTTTTCCATGAAGCCAAATCAGTCAGCCAGAGAGAACAGGAGGCACAGAGCAGTGTGACTTTTGAGCTGATCTCATTCACTTTGAGATTCTAGAGGCAAGTCCAGGATTGCATTTGTGTCCTTCACAGAGTCCTTCTTAAAAAACAAACAAAACCCCCAAACTCCTTCTCCACCTTTCCATGTCTTTATAAAGTGTTTCAATTTATGTTCAGGGCTGATTCCCCCTCCATTGTCAGATACTAATCAGAAGAACTAGTTATCCAAAACGATAGTTGAAAATATTACTGGTTGAGTACCTGAGTACCTGGGATAGTTAATTTTATATACCACACACAAAAGTATCTCTGGTAATTAATCAAAGAAAAGAAATCAAGCAGATCAATACAAAAAAAATCAATAAAATATGAAGGAACACAGAGAGAAGACAGACAGCCAAACTACCTGCCTAATCATAAACAACTAACAAGTGGAAATAGTAAATGTTTAAATGCCCCAATCAACAAGCACATGGTGGCTGGATGGATAGGACAAAAGCCAGCTCTTACGAGTTTCAACTCCTTTAGAGTATAAGGGCACATATAACTTGAAAGTTGAAGGATATAAAAAATATTCCATGCAGATGGAAACCAAAGGAGAGCAGCTGTGCCTACATTATATCAGCAAATAGACTAAATCAAAAGTTATCAGAAGAACATGTTATAATGACGAAAGGTCAATCCACCAAGAAAATATAACTATAGTATAAACTCTAGTTATTGAACTCAATTTGTTCCAAGTTCTTGCTCAAGCACTAAAAAGTTCAAGGACTGAACATGCTTTTCCCATAAGAAATAGTAGAAAACCAAATAACTTCTCTGAGGCCCCAAATTTATCCTTTTTTCCCCAAATTTATCTGTATAAATTAATTTTTTCAAGGCTGTCACATGAATTTACAGCCCTACTCTGTAGAAATTCCCCCTAAAACATCTAAACACAGTAAATGCAGTATATTAAATGCCAAGACACAATACAATAAATAAATGTTAAAACCTTCTGTACAGGTAACTTAGCTTGACTTGGGGACTTCCTGGCACACAGAAAGCTAAGTAGAAATTGGAGGAGAAAAATTGGGTTTTTGAAAAGAGAAGCTGCTTCCATAATGACTGCTGTCAGTGCACTTTCTGGGGTCTTTTCTTTTGGTCTTTTCCTAACTTTTCTTACTAAAAATTTGAATGGCAGCAGTGTTTAGACTGAAGTATCAGCCCTTTGTGTCCACTTTTAGATGGGGTGTTTCACTTTTGGGAAGTGCAAGATTTTCAAGTAGGATTCTCCGTTTGAATATCATGCAAAATTAGAAACCTCTAGTGGTTTTTCTCTTTTTGTTTTTTTTTTCAACTTGGTTGTTCAAATAGTGGGAAGTATGAACTTCAAGCCTTTGGATAACTAAGCCATCACTCTACAAATATATACGTATCCACTAACAGCACCTAAATATAGAAAGTGTGGACAAAACTGAAGAGATACACAGACAGCAGTAAAAAACTGATGGAAGACTCCAATATTCTACTTTTAACAATGGACAAGCCATCCAGAAGAAGATCAATAGGGAAACAGAAGATCTGGGTAACACTTTAAACTAAATGACTAACAGAACCATGCATGGTGAGGTATGCTTGTAATCCCAGCGCTCAGGTGGCTGAGGCAGGAGGATTGCCATGAGTTCAAGGTCAGCCTGAACGAAATAACAAGGCCCTGTGTCAAATAAATAAATAAATAAATAAATAAATAAATGCCTAACAGACATATAAAGAACATTCCACTTAGCATTTTCAGAATATCTGTTCTTTTTAAGCACACACCAGTTGTTCCAAAGTGGATAATTCAACAAAGTAAGATTGAAGTTATACGAAGTGTATTTTCTGAGCTTAATAGGATGAAACTATAAATCGGCAGTAAAAGGAAAACTTAAAATATTCGCAAACATGTGAAAATTAATCCACTATTGAAGGGTTGCTTGGTCCAAAGAAGAAATAAAGTAAATTAGAAAGTGCCTTGAGAGAAATGAAAGTAAAAATACAATATACCCACATTTGTGAGCTGCTGCAGAAGCAGTGCTGCCAGGGCAGCTTCCAAGGGGAGCCCACATTCAAAGAGAGAAATACTGCAATAAAAACCTGGCTTTGTACCTTTAGCAACCAGAAAGAAAGAACAAACTAAACCCAAAGCTAGTAGGTGTAAAACTAGATAATGCAAGATTACAGAAGAAATGAAGGAAATAGAAAAACAATTGGAAAAGAAATCATTGAAGCTAAAAGGGGCTTCATTTTCTGAAATAATACAGTTGAAAAATCCTCATGTGGACTCATTAAAAACTGAAACATAAATAAAAATAGGAGGGTACCGCAGAAATAAAAAGCAGAAATTAGAGACCATTGTGAATAATTCAGTGCTGACAGATGGGATGACCTAAAGAAGCAAATACATTCCTAGAAGCATGCAACCAACAACAGCAAATCACAAGGAAAGAGATGGTCTGAAGAGACTATGGCTAGCATGGAGGTTAAGGAACCCAGTATAACCTCGAAGGAGGGAAAGCCCAGGATGAACTGGCCTCATAATTCTCTGGAAAATTTAAAGGACATTACTACCACTCTCTACTTTCCTACGCAGTCTTTAAAAGATGGAAATTCTGACAAATGGTATAACATGAATAAACACTGAGAACATTACCTTAGTGGAATAAGCCAGGTAGAGAAAAATAATTATTATATTAATCAATTATTACATAATTAATTATTATGTAATTATAATTAATTATTGCATAATTGATTATTGCATTAATTACTTATTACATAGTTTTTCAGTTAAGCAAATCAAGTAAGTTTTAAATGACTGGAACAACACATGCATAAGTCAGGAAGGCACTCAAAATTTTGTTAAAAGGATAGATGTCATTTAAATGCTCCCACCATAATCAAATGAAGTACATTTTTTAAAAACACAAAAGCAAATAAAATAAAAAGTGAATGGGATTTAGGTACAGCTAGCATAAAATAGATCACTAATATACTTTTTAAGACCTTACAGAGAATTTTAAGAACCATATAATATTTTTCAGAGTTTTATTCTTCCTTCCTCGGTTGACCCTTAGTACCATAAGTAGCTAACCTGCTTAACCTCAATAAAAACTTGGTCTACAGATGTTTACATATAGCTTTACTCTTAATACACTTAGAAAAAGCAGCACAAGCTGGAAAGTGTGCCCTGACCCAGAAAATGTTAATTCTACATGCTTTAAAGCAGGGAAAATTTTGGCCAACTTTTCTCTTATTCTTAACTTGAACTTACAGATGCCAAACAATTTTCAGATCATACCCCCTTAAGTAGAAAAAATAGAACAGATAGTTTTATTACCACAATGAAGGACTGAATTTAATTGACAGCTGGACTCACTAGCTATCTAATTATTGTCAGAACTTATTGTAGCCCACAATCAACTACTTCTCAACCAAGGTAATTATTTTTAACAGATGTTGTATTTTGCTTAATTGGTTTATATCTGATGACTATATGAAAGGTCATCTCAAGGACTTGGCTCTGGTTAAGTTTTTACCTAATGCATCTTAGAGTATCAGGAAGTTATATTTCTCACAATTAACAATACATATTGTGAAGATTTTTCTATGAAAAATAACCCCAACCATGCTTTCTTTTAATGAAGCAAGGGGTGCTGTCCCTGATCCCTCGTTTAGCTGAGGACTGTTTTCTCAGTGCTTGTTGGCTGTATGCGCTGGTTTACTGTCAACTTCTGTGGTTCACCCTCTGTGAACATGGAGAGTTTTTGTTCTTTTCCTTGGGTAAGGATCTTACTTAGGCTCCCGGTTTT
Source organism: Dinomys branickii (assembly GCA_004027595.1). Lineage (NCBI taxonomy): Eukaryota > Metazoa > Chordata > Mammalia > Rodentia > Dinomyidae > Dinomys > Dinomys branickii. The sequence continues at coordinate 56,193 of PVLD010007631.1, read as the reverse complement.
CAATATTGAAACATAAATATTTCAGGTTTTTCTTCTCTATCTCTTTGTTTTAAAAAAACCCGGGCATTTTAATCTTTCAAGAGTGAATCTAACACAACAGAGCTTCTCAGAGTTTACCAACTCAATAATGTAAAATAATACTCATGAAGGTAGGTGTCTAAACCTGTTAAACTCATGTTGTCTTGCAGATATACTACACTTTTTCTTGGATAGAACTAGGTTACTTATGATTGAAGGGTGTTATTTCGAGCTCTAAGAGAATAGGTGGCTTCTCATTTAATTACCATTTGTCCTGAGATCCTCAATTTTGGTTGAAAGTTGCTAAATAGCAGCTATGTAAAACTTATCCTGGTGTTTCTTATAGATGTATTGAAAGTGTTATTCACTACATCATTCTTTTTCCCCTCAGAAAATTCAGGGAAGGAAGTTTCTTTATGTATTCCTGCTTTCCATATTTATGGTTAAGACAATGTGGACCAGTACCTGATTATGTTTGCATTTATCAGATCTGAGATAAGTTGCTCATTTGCAGCAAAAATATAAAACTGGGATTTATGTTCATGTACTTGCTCATCCTTAGGGAGAGAAGAATAGCCTACTAATTAAAAGGATGATCTGTCCACCATGTTAAATGAAGAAATCCAGACTGCAAAATTAAATATCATATGTTACTGTGAAGCCTAGTAATAAAACAGCAATAGGAGGGCAAAAAGACCCTAGGGAAGGTCTCTAAAGCTAAAAACTTGGGTTTAATGGCCAGTTTTCCCATCTACTGATTTTGTGATCTTAGGAATTTCTCATCTCCTTGGGTCTCAATTACTTTGTTGTAGAAGGGAGATACATACTAGTGGAATCTTTTTCATTGTGTTTTTGAGAATACCACGTATAAAACAGAATAGTTTGGTGCATGCAGTTTTCTATACATGTCAGATATGATTTCTCCTCTCCTCTTGTTCTCCATTCTCTTGCTCTCTGTCTCTCTTTACCCCTGGTTTGAAAGTGGTGGGGACTGAACTCTGGGCCTTGTATATGCTAAGCACGTACTGTGCCACTGGTTCATTACACCTGAGCTCTCAGTTTCTTTTATTTTATCTAGTTACATATGTATTTTATAGAATAACAATGTATTACTGGAGATTCTTTTTGTTGTATGTATCAGAAACACATCTTAAAATGCAATAAGTAAAACAGAGCAATGCAACAAAATCCCAACAATGAACTTACTCCAGACATGGCAGGACTTAGGAGTTCAAATAATGTCATTGCTGGTTGTATTTGATTAGTACTGCTCTACTTTGAATGTAGCTAAGTCTCTTTATCAATTTACTAGTTATGCCATCCTATGGGCTTATACAGATGGAAATTTATGAAAATACTGTGACTCCACCATCTTTAATCAGATTCTCCTTTAAAAATCTACAAAAAATGAACAAATGAAACTTCTTGTGGCAGAAAATATGTTGCTCAGTACAGTTTTTACCAGTGTCTTCAAATTTTAACTCTCTTTATGAATATTACTTTCCATGATGTACCAATTTATTTTTGCTAAATAAGTGTAAGTGTTATAACACTTCTACCATCAGAATATTTCTCAGCCTCAGAATTTGAATGCACAGCCTGTGTTTTCAGACAGAATGCTCCATGTTCAACTAGATTCAATGAGTGACTTTCAAGTCAAATTTGTATTCAGTAATAACGTGACCTCTCTATCTATGACCCACAGACTTCGGGGCATCTGCCCAAATCACTAAGTTTCTTCTATGTTGACTCATGAGACTGCATTGGACTTGGTAGGGAAGAGCACCCTGATGGATTAGTGTGGTCTGCACTGAATGAATGAACAGCCATGTGTTTGTCATTCCTGGTTTATCTTGTAAGTGAAGTTTATAAACAGCTACTAATTATATCTGAAAGAACCACTTTCAGAGATCATCATGTAGTTCCCACATGCCTACATAAAATAATTGCAAAATGTTCATAATCTGTGTAAAGTATAAAAACCTAAAGAGGTAGAAAATCTGCAGCCCTTCTTGGTAGTGATTTTTAGTAACTGGAATTGCCACCTAGTAATTCTACTTTAACACAAATGTTACTATTTAAATTTATTTTCTTTGCTCCCATATGTAAAAACAGTTGAATAAAGAGGATTCTTTTATTCACATTCATTCAAAATATAAAGCCATTATGTTTCCCAGATGAGTAGAACTTGACACACATTGATATCAAATATTGGAGTGGGAAGTATAGTGGACCCTTGAGTTATGATGGCCCTGACATATTAACAACATGGGTTATGGCTAGAATTTTAGTTTTAATTTATAACCAAAGTCTTGAGTTGTGACCAGAATGATGACTGCTTGTGCAGATGGTCTCTCAAAGATCTGCGGTATACAGGAGAGGGACTTTGAAGGCTGAGCAGAGAAGCCTGACCTTCAGCTGACAACCTGAGCTACCAACAGCCTTCAGGAATGAATTGGGTTTGTAAGTCAAGGGTCCACTGCATATCTATTTTGAAGACAATTTTTCAAAATGCATTCATTACTGGATTTCAAATACCCCTCTCAAATTTACCTTCCATTCATAGGTACAGAATAGATATTCTGACAGGTTTAATAAAATTATCAGATGATAAAAAAGTCAGTTTAAAATATATACTTTAGGTTTCATTTCAGATGAATACAGTTTGACTTTAAAATACATCACTTTCAAATATTTTCATTTAAATTTCCTATTATGTGGAATCTAAGATGTGGAACTTATAGTAGAGAATAGAGTGATAATTGCCGGAAGTTGAGGGTATGGTGAGAATTGGGAGGACACTGGTGAAAAGATACAAAACTTTAGTTGGTGGTACTAAGTTTGAGGGATCTGTTGTCCAATGTGGAATCTATAGCTAATACCAATGTATTGTATACTCCAACATTGTCAAGAGGGAAGATTTTAAATGTTCCCATCACAAAAACTGATTAGCATATCAATAATGAATTAGCCTGATGTAACCATTCATAATATATTTATATTTCCAGACATCAAGTTGTACACTATAAATATATACAATTATCTGGCTGCTTGTAACAGTATGGGGAATGAACCTGGGGTGCCCTACACCTGAGCTATGCCTGCCACTTGTACTTTTTCAGACAGGTATGTGCTCTGCTCCCTAGACTCATCTTCGATTTACAATCCTCCTGCCTTAACCTCCTGAGTAAGTAGAATTATAAGCCTGTGTCACTTTGTTGGCTTAAATTATTTTTCTATTTTAATTAAGATAAAACACATAAGCCAGTGAACTTTGAGTAATTCTGATTACTTTCCATGATGTTGCCTCATCCCCCAAAATTGGAGGACTTAAAAAGCCTGAATTTCTCTGAGCAAGAAGGAATTCGGCCCCCAGACTGCACTTGACCTCAGGCTGTAGCTCTTCCTAGGTCCCTAGCCTTCTGATATACCCATAGATTTTCCGTCTTGTGTCGCCACAATTACACCGCTCTTATTCTTTTCACAAGTGCACCTCAGTGCTTTGGGAGGATACAGGATGAGTGTATGTTGAGCTGTATAAGAAATTGCCAGATGCTTTGTACGATGATTACACCATTTACACTATGACCATGCATCAAGCTCTGTAAGGCTCATATTTTCACCCGCAGTACAGTATCATCCGTCTTTCCAATTTTAGCCAATCTGGTAGGCATTTTGCAGTACTTCCTTGTTGTTTTAATTTAATTTAATTTTTAAATTTATTTCTTGAATGACGGTGTTTTAAGAAATTTGTCCGCTGAAATGCGAGGAGTTTAAAAAATGGATCCATTATTGCTATTGTACATATTTTAATTTTTGTAATCAGAAAACATATTGTATATGAATTTATATCTTTTAGAACTTTTCCAACTTCATTTGATATCAATGATATGATCTATCTGAGTGACTATAGCTTGTACACTTGCAAAGAATATGTAGTCTGCAGTCTTAGAATGTGTTTTTAAATTTTATGTCTAGGTAGTTGACAGCAGTATTCACTTCATCTATACTTTTACTAAATTTTTTGTCTATTATTTCTGTCAATTTTTGCCTCATGTATTTTGAAATTTTGTCACCAGGTGTATAAATTTTTATGGTTGCTGTCTCCTAATAAAAGGACTACTTTATTATGAAATAATTTCCGTTGTTTGGTTAATGTCTTTTTCTTAAGTAACATTTTCCCAATACCGGTCCACCTATTCCAATGTTCTTATGCTTAATGGTTGTCTTTATGTTTGTAATCATTAATTCTTTAGCATCTTCTTTGCTATATTCTCTTTTTTCTGAGCTTCAGATTATGCCTGTACTTTTTAATCTTTTTATTTCAAAGAGAAAGAAAACAATAAAAACATTGTACAGCCTTTCAAAACATATAATAGGAAATTAACAATGGTTATTATACTGCATACTGTTACCTTCAAAGTAGTGGCTCAGATTACGAGATACAGGCACACAAAATTGATCAAACAATATAAGCACAAACTGTTCCTTTCAATGAACTAATAGAAATTACTAGTATAATTATCTTAGTTATCTTGTGTATATATATATATATATTTTCTTTTTCCTTCCTTCTTTTCTCTTTTCCCCAATCCCAGTTCTTCTTTCCTTTTGGGCAGTTTCTTTTCCTTTCAAAATATCTATTTTACAGTTTGGATCTTATTTACTTTTTCAATTTCTTACACTAAGAAGACAATATGGTGTTTACACATGAAAGTCTGATTTATTTCTCTTATGATTATGGCCTCTCGTGGCAACTATTTACCTATAAAAGCCTTGAGTTTATCTTTTTTATAGCTGAGTAGTACTCTGTTGTTTGTGTTTATCTTTTCATATTTTCCCATGGTCAGTGGGAAACTTGTAAAGTATGTTTTCTCTATACTGAATGATTTTGATCCTCTTACACAATCACTTTTTTTCTGGTCATCTCATTTAGCTATTATGCTCATTCTGTAAATTACTTATTTCAGACATTTTGTTTTTATGTTTAGCATTTCCTTTATGTTTTTGATATTTTCTATTTTTCTGAATGTTCCTATCTCTTAATCAATTGTAATTATATTTTAATTTATATCATTGGGAATATATAAATAGATGATTTAGAATTCTTCTGTGCTATTTTATTATCTGAATCATGTGAGAGGCACTTTCTATTAGCTGTCTTTTCTTTGAGAATGTGTTATAACTTGCTTTTTATTTATAAGTCAAATGATTTTGCATTCCATCCTGAACACTGTGAATTTCTATTTTGTAGAGACTCTGAATTTTATAACCATGTTCGAAAAGTGACTTTTTTAAAAATGAAGGAAGTAACTTGTTTGGACTCAAACTCCAAATCCTATTGCCTCATCAGGTGCCTAATTCTCAGTTTATTTCATTTTTTTCACTAAAATGATTACTTCTTCCTTGTGGCCACATATGGCTGTTTATCCATACAATCAGCCCCCTTCTCTATCCCTCTTCTTTCAAGGCTTATCTTCTCACTGTCTGGCAGGGGTAGCTATGTCTACATTTTATTCTCTTGTTGTTCTAGTCAGAAATACTCAATACGTACTTTCAAAGTTTTGCCCATTCTGTGTAGCATAGTCTGAAGGCTGCCATCAGGCCAGAAGCTCTGAAAATGGGACATGGTGCCAGTTCTCTAGGGAAGTGGTGCCCTACTTTTTTAGCACCAGATAATGACTCCATTCTCCCTCAGGTTGGGGATCTCATATGGTTTGGAAGTAATGCTCATATTCTTTTGAAACCTGAATAGGTGGTCATGCACCAGCTGGGAGAAAAAAAGGCCCTGTCTCAGGCTCTTTTAAAATTTTTGCTAATGAATGCCCCAAATCCCAGTGTTCACTTGTCCCCATAAGTCCAGTTTGGCTTTCAATGCAGCCACTTTATCTGCTGATTTGAATGCATTACCGTTCTCCCCTGAAATGCGAGACTACTTTCTGTGGGACCTACACACGCTAAGGTAAGTGCTGGATTCTGACTTAACTACTTGACAGTCTAATTATTTAAATACAGGGCGATCAAATATTCCAAAATTTTTGGCTAATTTTTATAAGATAGTGTAGCAAGAAATATGAAGGTGACAATTTTTTCAAATTTACTCAATGCAAGATACCTGCCTGAGCAATTCTGGGGATAGTCAGTGTGTGAGCAAATGCACTTCTTGAGTGTTGCCCGGGGTAAACGGTTCAGTGGTTGAGGTCTGCCCAAGCTATGTGACTACAGTACGACAACTCAGTAAAGCCTGCTATCAGATGCAGCTCAATTTTCACTTGCTACTCACTGATAGGGTTTTGACATGAGTCTGTACACAAATGATTTATCATAGTCTCTGTGCAGGCAAACTTCTCTTCTCGTGTTAACCTGTATTTGCGACCACTCCCCAGTGCTGGAGTCACTGCCTCAGCTCCATCTCAGATCATCAGGCCTCAGATTGTCATAAGAAGCCCACAACCTAGATCCCTTGCATGTGCAGTTCAAAATACAGTTTCCACTCCTGAGAGAATCTAATCCTACTGCTGATCTGAAAGGAGGTGGATTTCAAGCACTAAAGCAGCTGGTGTGGAATGGGTGTAAATACAGGTGAAGTGTACCAGGGGCCTGCTGCTGTGCAGACCAGTATGAGTCCAGGGCTCAGGGTTTGGGGACTCTTGCTTTAAGGGCTTATACAACCATTATCAGCAACACAACCCTACATTTTTTATAGTATATTGTTGATGGGGAAATATACCATTGCATACAGATCCCTTATTCTACTCATTTATATTTTACTATTATTCACAAGTTCAGTTTAAGTCATTCAATGCTTCTCCAAAATATGGCAGGCTAAATGGAAGTACTCTGATGGCTGAAGACTAATGCTTACTTTCAGGATCTTTATTGTCATGCTTCGCGTAGTAATACTCCAAAAGTATGTCTAATTTTGATAGTGCTTTCCCTAGAATTTCTTTTAATTTGAAATATATTATTTAATTTTAATTTCACAGAACTCTTTGTGAACAGCTACATATATTTATAGAGAGTTTCCAAGATTAAAACCTGACAGTGAAAAAAAAAAGAGATACTGATAACTTATTAAGGGTTCACATTCATGACCTGGGTCTTTTTAATATCATATTATCGTCAGCTGAGCTTATTTGCTGTGAAAATGTCATTCTCATCTCATGTTTTTCATCTGCGGCATGGTGTTCATTCATAATTAGGAATGATCACACTGGACGCTTCCATTTATTGAGTGTTACAATGTACCAGGACTTGTGTGAGAGCTTTGTAGTTATTATTTCACTTGACGCTCTTAATTGTCGTCATTATCAGAGAAATCAAGTAATGTATCAAGTGGTCCTCAGAAAAGTGTGAGACTTGAACCCAGGAAGTTTTCCTTCAAAGTCTATCATCTTAATTATTTACAGGGATAGCTAACACGTGGTCAGCATGTGTCTGGCTGTGACTCTTTAACCCTATTCAAGTTTTCCACCTGTCTGTGTGGTTCACTATTGTAAGTCTCCAGAGAGCAGCAGCTTTGTCTTACCTTTGTCTTCCTTTTAGAGCAATTGGTATATTATGGTTAGGATATCAAATTCCCCCTTCAAGTCTTATGCATTTGGGAGGGAGCTGGTCCATGGGGCATTGAGCCTACCCATCCCCTGCTGAGTTCAGAAGGTGTGTGCTGTTAGGAGTTGCAAACTGGCAGAAGGGGTGGGCTACGGGCCACGACTTGGAAGGGTGTGTCTCCCTCCCTGGCTCTTCCCCTCCTCTCGTTTCCTCGCTGCCCTGAGCTGAGCAGCTTCCCTCTGCTGTGCTTCTCTGCCCCACTGTATCTGCCCTGGGGCTGGTCGACCATGAACTGTAGATATGAACCCAAATAAATCTCTTCTCCTTTAAATTCCAGCGTCAGATATTGTGTCCCAGTGGCAGAAAGAGTGACTAAGATAATGTATCTTGTACATAGCACTCAGAGTACTGTGTTCTGTTCCTGAACTCTAGCAAGCCTGTGTTCTAACATCTCATTATATGTCTATATGTTTAATTATAATGTATTTCCATCATAATATATTATTTATTTGTGGAATTGTTTATATTTCTAACTGCTCTGTCTTTTTTTAAAAACCACTTTATTCCCAGAACTTAGCCCAGTATATGTTGCACAGAAGAGCGTCAATAAAACATGTTGCATGAATAATTGTGGAAGATATTACATAATAGTACAGTGATGTATCCTAAGTAGAATTTAAAATTATGTTTGGCATTTTGTATACAAAGATAATTTACTTATTTATTCATTTTATGTAGAGTTTAAACCTTGCCCACAAAAGATTTTATTAATGGTAATTAAAGCCTCTCCAAATGTTCAGTTCCTTTTTTTTCCATGACATATTCATTCATATGGGACCTATCTTTAGATGTCTGATAATCAACACATTCAATGTGTTGCACTGTGTACTTATTTATTAATGCATTCAAAATACTTTAGTTCCATTTTCTGCTCTGTTAGTACTAGATTATGAGGATACACATAGGAGGAAAAGCAGATCCACAAAATTACAATGATGGCTGCTAATTCACCTATCTTCCTGTAGAACATTTCTCTGACTTTTGCTTTCTGCTTGAATTCAGTGCTCTATCTGGGTTATTACCTATGGTATAAAATCAAATCTCAGAAACTGTCACTCTGTCCTCTCCAGTCATCGACAAAAATCATTATCACATTACAGTGCTCTGTCTCTAGGTACTGTCCTCAACGAATTCTGCAGAGGGCAGCTGCAACGTCTAGCTGCTGTTCACTAGCACAATGCACTGAGCATCGAGAAACATGACAGAACGCTTGATTTCATCCTTGACTGGTACGTGAACCAGCCCTATTGAGTTTCATGACAACCCTTGTCATTAACTTAAGGGAGTGGGCTGTAATAGGAACCACCATTCTAGCTGGTTGAATCTCTGTCCCTATACACTGAATGGCTGAAATTCTATTTGCAGTCTTTGGATAGGATTTTGCAGAAGGGGAATTAAAGACTTCACTCAATGAGTCTCATCCCACCTGTAGCTGTGTGTTTGTTTAAATATTTGTTTGCCACAGATATGTGAATCATCTTTTCCACATAGTCTAATCTACTTTTCTGCTGGCAAGTTTTGTTTTTCTGTACTGTGAACGTGTTGGTGGGCCATGAACAGAGAACAGACAAGGGTACCGGTGTGATGGGCTCTTGGAAAACAAACGGAGTTTTGATAACACCAATGAAACGAAGCAAACTGAGCTGGAAAATTGGTGATCAAAATTGCTACTAAAAATTTTATCACACAAATGTGCACTAATGTGTGTTCACCTAAAAACTCCACTAAGACACTAAGTAAGTGAGAGGTCTCCGTGTTGGTTTCTATAAATGCAGACCGTAAGATAAAGCTTGGGTAATGAGAAGAAATTGATTTCTAATGAGGGTGGAAGTTGATTCTTTGGCTGTTTAGCATATGCATGCCAGAAAATGATCTTAAGTGAGAACAAAACAAAAAGGAGAGAATAGGGAAATAACATGGGGAATGAAGGAAACCAACTAAAATTTGAGGGAATTGTGGGTCAGTTCTCAGCATCCTGAGAGAATGTGATGGATGAGCTCAGAATCATCTCCCTGAGCACTGAGAAAGGTGGATTATTGACTCTCTGTCACCTGCCCCACATGTGTAGAGAGCTGTTTCTGAGGGCACTGACTCCCTGGCAGTTCTTGCCAGCTCTGAGACAGGCTGAGCACAATTCTGAGCCAGAAGCATCCATGGAAAGAAATATGAAACTTTGGGTAAAACGTTCTGGGACTCATCCATGAAGCTGCCAGTGATGGCTGGCACATGAGGAGGGATAAACAGCATGTAGGACAGACAGAATGACACACACCACACACACACAAACACACACACACACACACACACACTACTCCTGTACCCTCTCATCTTCCCTCCTCTGTGATTCCTCTAAAGTTTAAATTCCCCTTCCCACCGTTAAATTTCTTCTTTCTTTCTTTCTTTCTTTCTTTCTTTCTTTCTTTCTTTCTTTCTTTCTTTCTTTCTTTCTTTCTTTCTTTCTTCCTTCCTTCCTTCCTTCCTTCCTTCCTTCCTTCCTTCCTTTCTCTCTCTCTTTCTTTCTTTTTTATTGTTTTCTTTTTTTAGACAGTTTTGTCATCAGTATATAACAATATTCTTGAACTCACTATGTAGTCAGTCCATTTATCCCAGGCTGGCCTGGAACTCATGGCAATCCTCCTGTCTCAGCCTCCTGAGTGCTGGGATTACAGGTGTGTGCCATGCTCAGTTCCTGGTTAAATTTCCTAATGTGAATCTGGCCATCAGTGTCTTAGCACCCTCCCGGGTGAAAGGTTTCCATAAAAATCATTGTCTCAAGATCAACTTTCAAAGGACCCAAGCTAAGAGTGGTCCATGACATAAATCACTAAATTGATCCCACACAGACATATACATACACATACACATCCAAAAGCTTTTTTAAAAATTGGAACTGTATAAAGAATATGTACAAATTGATAAGAAAAAGGCAACAAAGGAATAAACAAACATATTAATAAAGTTTTCATAAAAGTGTATCTACATAGCTTCTAAAAATGAGAAAATGATCTTGATCTTATTAGTTATGAAGAAAATAGAAAATAAGTCCAATAATATATCATTATGTACATACTAGAAGGGAGAAAATTTTTAGAACTGACATAGAATGGTGAAAAGCAGTTGGATCTCTCTTACATGAGAGGAAATTGATTTCTAATGAGGGTGGAAGTTGATTTTTGGCTGGTTAGCATATGCATGCCCTATGAATATATGTGTGATTTATAAACATTATTAAGCTTTATTTTTTTATTTATTCATGTTTCTTTTCTATCTTATGAATTTACTTAGACTATAAGATGTAAAACAAAGAGATTCATTTTCAGAACTCTCTCTTGATTAAAATATAAATTTTAAAGCTTTTTGGTTATGGAAAAGTCTTTTATCATTTCCCAGGAAACTTGCATGACTTAACATACAAAAAGCAAACAAATAGATCAGTATATAATGACATTCTGATTAAATTTGCTTCAGATCATGATAATCAATTTTAGGTGGTGTTACAGTTTGAATCTGTGTCCCTGAAAGGTCTGTATGTTAGGGCTTGATTGCCAGACTCTGGCACTCTTAAGCGATGAGGAAACATGAGGTTGGTCACTGAGCGTGAACACTTAGCAGGGTCCTGGGGCCCTGGCCCTTCCTTCTCTGTTTTTGCTTCCCGGTCATCACAGGGTAGACAGGCCTCTTCCACCTCTCATAGTCCCAAATCCACAGCACCAAGTGACCATGGACTGAATTCTGTGAAATGGTGAGTTGGAAGCACACCTTTCCTACTTTAAATTCTTTTTCCCAGGTATTTTGTTGCAGTAATGGAAACCTGGCTAACACTGAAGAGTGATTTAAACTTTCTCTCTTATAACTGATTCCTTTAAAACCTAACAATTCTAATAACTGAGATTAAGTTATTTGATCCAGTCAATACAATGGACATGATCTAGTCCCTCCTGCCCTTTCTTGCCGTCTCTCATTTGTTCTCTCAAATATGTGTGTTCAGAGAATTTCTGTTCTTTTAATTGAGTAGCTATGGTTTTATTCTGAAATATTTTTCAACAGGTCCATGGAGAGGGACATTTTATGAAAATATATGGATTATGCTGTGGCTCTGAAGAAGTCGTGATAGACTATGACCTTCATGAGCCCTAATCATGTGTAACACCTGTGGTCTGTGGTAACTCCCTTGAAGCTAACATGATATAAAGTATAAGGATTTATATGCCTCGGGGTGAATGTAAGGTGACTGTATCACATGAGGACAAATGTAAATATTCTCTGAAGATAAGTTGACTTCATATAATTAATCATATAATGTTCCCACAGGAATATTTCCTAACATTTTGGAGCATCCAATTTTCAGTAGTATTCAAGGGACTGGCATATTCAATATATACAGAGTTCATATAATATTTATAGTCTATAGAGTTGCAAATTCAGTTTCCTTAGGAGAAGGCATTAAGCAATATGGACATTTCATTTATGACTGCCTGGCCTTAATAAATAAAATGTGTGCTTTTCTATTCATTTATCTTCACAAATCTCAATGTATTTTTGAATTCATTTGCTAAAACATAATCTATTTATGACCCAGAAGACCATTAATTTTTTCTTCCCTTTATTATTTCTTCTCTTGAATTCCTTCTTTGCTTGCATTATTCCTAATAAAATACCAGATTTCATTCATTCAGTTGCTCATTCATTAATCTATTCATAGCTTATCAAATATTTATTGATAGCTTACTCTGTGCCAGTCACAGTGCAAGCTGTGGAGCTATCACTGTAATTAGGTCATGGTCATGGACCTCTGAGATCTCCCAGTCCAGTAAGAGGCTGATAGGTAAATACATATTTCAAATGAAGGGGGCTAAATGGTATAATACAAGATTCTGCAAAGTAAAATAGCAAAAGAAAGAATAATTCAGTTCAGCTTCTCAGGCCAGGGAGCTCAGGTTTGATGGAGAGATGAAGAAGCACTTGTTTATTTATTTATAGAGGTTAGATACTCTGGTGGGTTTGGCAAAACAGAAATTCATGTGCTGTAATAGATGGGAAGGGCTAGAGGCTTAACCTGAATGCTATACAAATTATTTAATGGAGAGGAGATTATAGTAACTCAAAGTAGTTTGTTATAGATAGATCAGAATTGATGGAAGTAAATACTAATCATAATAGGAAACACAGTATTGTGTGTTTTCAGTTCTTGGAAATTGTGATGTTTTATGCACAGCAACTCTTTTCATCTTCCCAATGCAGTGATTATTTTATTGCTTTTTCATACATGAGCAAACAGAAGTCCAGAGGAGTTAAATAATTTCCCAGTCACCAGCATGTGGTAATTGGTGAAGCCAGGATTTGAACTCTGTGTGCTAGTAACACTTTTTGGCAAAGCATCTTGGAGGTTTCATGTATGGTGGAGAACACTTCAAGAATTTTATGTTAGCAAATTCTCTCAGCATGTGAATGGGGTAGCATTCAGCATATGAATAGGGAAGGTAAATATGCAGGAAGTTGTTTCAGAGGCTGGGAGGTTAGCTATGTATCTCTTTGCCATTTTATTCAAAATTAATTTAATGAGACTTACAAAACCTGAAGACAAACACAGGAAGAAAACAATGAACAATTACAACTAGAAAAGAAAGATAATGAGAAGAAAGTTAAGGATAAGAAATAGTGCCAGCATGAAGTCACCTGCGGCAACTGGGTATATATTTGCACCACAAGATAAGCTTTAAGTTTTTCAGACACCAACATAGATTTGAACAAATGATCAGTTCACAGCTCCTATACAATAATGTCCTCAGAAAATGGTGAGCAGAAAGCAAGGATATCAGAGGAAAGATAGGCTTCTGATAGACATCTTTCTGATGATTTGGCTTAATATAGAGCCAGGCCTTAAAATGTCAAGGCTGGAAACCAACATTGCATAAATACTATTTTTAGTATTAACCAAGCTTTGTGATAGCTATTGCACCACAGAAAGTTCAGAAATGGGTTTGTGGATAAGTTCCTTTTGTATAGCCATTAACGTAGCCAGCTGAGTGAGGACTCATGTCGTTTAACAATCAACTGAACTAGGCATGCAATTGACATTTTCCTATGAAAATTGTGACGGGGGAGACGTTTGCATGCTTGAGTAGTACTAGCTTTCATGTCTTACCCTCTGCACTCAGGCACAGATGTTCTGCCTGCATGTGAGCTGGGGCAGAGGTTAAGGCTGGATACATAAGGTAGGATCAATATTTTCATAAGTAAAATATTTCCGTCTATGATAATGTGAAGTCAGTATGGGCAGACTAAGACTTAGTGTTCTACTCCATAGAGCATAACAGAGTAAAAAATATTGAAGCAAGTGCAACCAAATACCTACCTCAGCCATAACTCATTAAGGCATGCATAGGGCAGTATTTGAGCAGAAGGGAGACTTTCCAGTGTATCTTCCGAGATTTTAATTGGCACATAGCATCTAAAGCCTATAGTTTACATTAGGACTATAGTTTACGTTAAGGTTCTTAGGGTTGTACATTCTTTGAGTTTGGAAAAATGAACAATAACGTTCATCCACCACATAGGCCCACACAAAGTATTCTCAGTGTTCTAAACATTCTCTGTGCTCCATCTGTTCATGTTCTTACTTTAATAAGCACTGGAAACCAATCGTCATTTTATTGTTCTCCATAGTTTTGACTTTTCTGAAAGGTGATTTATTTGGGGTTGTATGGTGGCATCTTCAGACTGTCTTCTTTCATTTAGTAATATTCATCAAAGTTTCCGCCATGTCTTTTTTTGTTTGTTTGTTTGTACTGGGAATTGAACTCAGGACCTCATGTTTGCCAGGCGGGTGCTGTGCCACTGAGCTAAATCCGTGGCCCTCTTCCGTGTCTTTAAATGATTTTACAACTCCTTTTCTCCCTTAGCACAGGATAATACTCCACTGTTAGAAGTACCACAAGTTTATCCATTTACCTACTGATGGACATCATGGTTACTTCAAGTTTTGGCAGTTACAAATAAAGGTATTATAACATCACTGTGCAGGTTTTGCATGGATATGTTTTCAGTGGCTTTGTACCAAAGAGCATAAATACTGGGTCGTATGATAAGTGTCTGTTTCATTTTGTAAAAAATTACCAAACTGCCTCCCAAAGTGGATGTATTTTATTTTGCATTCTTACCAGAATTTTGATCATTCTAATAGATATGTATTTGTATCTTATTCTTATTTTAATTTGAATTTCCCTGAGGACATATGTGATGCATTTTTGAATGTGCTTGTTGACCATCTGTTTATTTTCTCTGGTGAAGTGTTTCTTTGGGCCATATTTTGTTCAGGTTGTTTTCTTACTGTTGAGTTTAATAAGAACTTTGTGCATTTGGATAATGGTACTTTATCAAATACATCTTTTGCAAATATTTTCCCCAGTCTTCAGCTTGTCTTTACATTCTCTTGACGGACTTTTAATTTTGTTTTTACCTGAGTGAAACCTAAGTACCTTCCATCCCACTGTGATCAGTGGACAGTGTTTTGTGACTGGAGGAGTGGAAATGCCTTGTGAGGTGCTTCAGAAAAAGAAACTGAGCCTTTAGTTAATAAATGTCAAAAACGTTCTTGTAAATTTGGATAAATTCAAAAATATTTCAACTATATAGTTCAACTGTATGCTTAAGCACAGTCATTTTGTTAGGATTTTCATTTCTATCAGACAGGCCAGATGGGCAGTGCCTCTTGTTTCCCCTGCAGGCTGTGCAGGGTGTGCCTTGGCCAGCAGCTGTCTGCTCTCCACCCCATGATTCACTTTTCTCTCCCTTGCACTCTCACGGACTGGGGCAGTTTGCTACAGTGTCCTCCCTGGCTATCCAGTGATGCCTCTTCTGGCACTCACACTGCCATTTTCCACTCAGACATGAGTGCAGCCATGTGATGTGACCCTCTCTAACTCCAGCCCACAGGGAATACTTTGCCTTTTTGAGAAGGGAGGGTGCACCCTGGAGTGGCTAAGAAAAGAGAATCTGGGCACCATATTTGCATACATAACATTCACAGCAAGCCTTCTAGAAGATTGCCTGGTTTCAGCCCTCACCCTCACTAGAACAGGTCTGGAAGCCTCTACATAAGTAGTACTTCGCAGCCACTTCTTGGGTTTTAGTCTAGGAGGGCTCCGTACTAGCCCTCCAACTGCTCCATGCTGCTGCACAGAACCAGTTAAAACAGAATCTCACTTTGGTGTTCCTGTAAATGTGCTTGTGATTTATTTCTTGGGTGGTGTGGGCTCCTAAAGTCTTGTAGATCTACTTAGAATTTGTATCCTGAGCAGTGTGGACAGAATAAATAAACACTCTGAGCTGTTAACAGTGTCGAGCTCCCAGAAAGCAGCATCCGAGGAAGACCATGGTCAGAGACCCAAGGCCCAGGAGAGTCAACCCGTGGTGTCTAGCCTAAGCTGGCACCAGACGGTGACAGCCAGCAGCAGCGGTGACCAGCAACTGGTTGTGTGAACTATTGGCACCCAGGATTACCTGGTGTCATCTAGTGACTGTTAGCAGAGCTGCACTCTGGTGATTCACTATTTTTACCTGAATTGAGCAAAAGAGCCCTATGCTGATCAGTAACATGTCCATAACGCAGTTGCGTTGTACAGTTGCTCACCAGTAGAAAGATCATTATTTTGAAAAGTCAAGTTTTATGTATATGCAAGTAATTTTTCAAAAGATTTTGGGGGATTTAGAGTGATTGGTGTGTGTTCAATGTCCAGATTAGTCTATATATGAGACACCACGATGGGTACACATGTTGAAGTTGTAAAGATTACAATAAATTTTTAAAAATAAATACAAAGGAAATCATAGATTTTTTGCTTTCAAATGTTAGATTGTTAGAAAAGTCAAGGATAGGAGCTAAAAACGTGGCATCATAATGAAGTTCAGTATAGTTATCATAAAGGTGATAAAAGCTCTAAATAACTATGCTATGCTATAACTATTATAACTAGGTTATAATATACTAAGACATAAAATGCTGGGTAGTGACAAAGGTGTATGTAAACTTAACATAGCATCATTGGATGGGAAATTACTGCAAAACTGCAGGAAATAAAATGTTCACTGGGAGAAAGCTAATCTAGAGATTAATCTGAATCTCCATTCTTCAAGTCTTATAACTCTTCAGTATATAACTTAAAATCCTTGGTAATCACAGCTGGCATCCCGCTCAGTTTCCCCATAGATCGAGAATCAGACAAGAGTGACTGCTGTTGTATTCTATTCAATATTGCACTATAGATTCTATCTAGGGCATTTAGAGGGGTAGTGAAATAAGTAGGTATCAGGTTGAAAAGGAAGAAGTAAATTATATCTCTATCGTACATAAAATTAGGTGGTATCCCCCACAAATAGCTATTAGCTCTATTAAAGAGAAAAAAGTTAATGGTTACTTGTTTGATCACTATTGCATGTCTCTATTTTTTTTCCTGAGAAACCACTTTGAAGATACCAATACGTAGTACAACAGCTATTGTTAATTTCCTAACACTGTCTGTAACTCTGTATTGTTTGTATTGTTCTTATGTTATTTTGTAAATGTACGTCTATTTGTTAATATGTTTTCTTCTTTCATTTTTAAAATAAATTTTAAAAAATCTATTAAAGAATCTCAGCAAATTCACACAAGAGAATCAATTGCATTTCCACACATTAGCTAGGGACCATCTCAAAGTTATATTGAAAAATGCAAACTGAATGAAAAAATTAGATAAGTAGGAATACATTTAACAGAATAAGTGTATTGTTTCTACAATGAAAACTTCAAGACATTATGGAAAACATTAAGACTTAGGTAGATGGAAGACATCTTGTGTTCATTGATTAGAAAACAATATTATCTTAGAATTGATCTATGGACTCATTGTAATCCCTATCAAAAAAATCTAACTGCTTCTTTTACAGAAATGGAGAAGCTTATCCTAAAATTCAAATGGAAGTACAAAGAACCCAGAGTTCATAAAAACAATTCCTTAAACAACAATAACAATAATAAGCAAACATAAAACAAAATTTTAGGACTCAGTTCCACATTTCAAAATTTATGTGCTAAGCTATAGTGAGCAAGGCCATGTGGTATTGGGATGGAAAGATTTGAATTGAGAGTTGAAAAGGAAACCTATATATTATACACAGTGGGTTGATTTTTTACAACGATGGCAAGTCAGTGTAATTGGGTAAAGAAAATCCTTGTTAGCCAAAAACTTGGACAATTGGATATAAAGATGCAAAAGAATCAGACTCCTTCATCACAGCAAAACATTAATACAAGATCAATCAAAGACCTAAGTGTAATGGTTACAGCATACAATTTTAATTGTTTTTGCCCATGTTTACAGTATATCATGATTACATTCATTGTGGAGAATTGGTATGTGTGTACATAACACCGTCTAATTCTTTTTACATTTCCTTCTCCTCTTCTACCTGCCCTCTCCCTCCATTTCTTCATCTACTTCTCATCTGCAAAATATTTATCTCCATGTGTCCTATTATCTATCTTTTGTTTTGCTCTTGAATTCATTCACATTTTGCATTTCTCCCAAAAAACAAACCATGCCATACTGAAGCTTGTGTGTCTGACTTAGTTCACTTAACATTATCGTCCTGAGGTGCCTCCATTTTCCTACAAATGACTCCGTGTTATACTTTCATAGCAGAATAGTCCTCCATTTTGTATAAACACCACATTTTCTTTACCCATTCATCTGTTGATGGACATATAGTCTACTTCTAAGATTTAGCTATTATTTAGCTAACTCTTGTCTCTTGATATTATTTCATATGCAGTTTGGGTCCCTGCTGAAAGATTTGCCTACATCTATAAATTCAAGAATTTTAGCTATTTTATCTTCCAGCAGATTGTTTCTCTTTTGATATTTAGATCTTGGTTCCATTTTGATTTAGTTTAGTACATGATGAGAGATATGAGTCTCGATTCAATCTTCTGCATGTCAATAGCCAGTTTTCCCAGCAACATTTTCTGAGAAGGCTATCTTTCTTCCAGCATATGTTTTTGGTGCCTTTGTCTAGGGTTCTATGGGTAAATATGTCTGGCGTCGTTTCTGTGTCTTCTATTCTGTTACATTGATCTCTATGTCTGTTTTTGACCAGTACTGTCTTAGTTACTTTATTCTCATTGCTGAGACAAAATAGGCAACACTCACAAGTGAAAGGAGAAAAGATTTATTTAGACAAAGCTGGCTAGTGGCTGGCAGGAACTGGGGGAAGAGAAGACTGAGAATTATTGTTAATTTTTAAGGCATTGCTTTTTGAGCTGATGTAGATATTCTGGATTAGATAGTGAAAATGGGTGAAAACCTGAGAATTTAAAAGAAAAAAACCACTGAGAAAATAAATAAAAAATTCACTCTGAAATGGTGAATTTTATAGTATGTGGATTACATCTCAGAAAAAAACTTATTGGTGCAAACCTCTTTTCCTACTTTATATTGCATACAGTTTACCTGTCCTAGAGCGGGTACAACCCAGGTGTGTTATTATGGTGTAGTAAAATGAAAGTCTTGATGACCATGGAAGAGAACTTCCACTGAGTGCAGGACTTGGGGGGATTTTGGAAAGTGAGAGACAGTGCAGGGACATCACTTCCGATTTCTCTATCATGAGAACCTCAAAAGGCTCACCTTCACTGCTTGAGGGAGATTTAGGGACTCATTAAAATGAAAAAAACATTTCTCACAGATCTATGAACATAAGGGCAAACATTTAACCAACTTACTGTATATGCACCATAGGTCTTAATACATTAAGATGTGAAAATAAAGGTGAATTGTCAACTTGATTGGCTTAAGTCAGCAATGGCGAACCTTTTAGAGACAAGAGCCCAAACTGTAACCCAAAACTCACTTACTTATCACAAAGTGCCAGCAATGTAGTTAAACCTGAATACTGAGCTTTTAGCTTAGAAAAAAAAAAAAAAAACTCATATAGTAGTATCTTCTGTCTTAAAAGAAAAACAACACATGTGCCTTAGATTCACCACCACTGGCTTAGGTGATGCCTAAGGAATTAAAAGAACATTTCTGGGTGTGTCTGGGTGAGGTGTAGACATGTGACCTGGCTTGGGCCCTTTCTTCTCTTGTTCTGTTGCCCTGTTCTGCTTCCCAGTTTCCATGAATTAAGCAGCCTTGTTATACCACACCCTTCTGCCAGCGTGTTCCTGCCTGGTACAGACTGATAATTGACTCCTTTGAAAGCATGAGCCAGGTAAGCCATTTCCTTTTGCAAATTGTGGGTATCAGGTAATTTGTCCCTGCAGCAGGAAAGCTGATACATGAGGAGACCTGAATTTAAATATTTGTATGATTTGATAACTGGGTGGTAAACACACTTTAACTTTCTTTTAATCCTTGTCTTTGTCAAATACTGCTTTAACTCTCTCTAGAAAACGTATTTTCATGAATGTAAATGTACCTGTATGTACACATCTCTTTTGGAGAACAGTGTTTCAGGTGTTGAGGATCTACTCTGCAGGGCTCAGTCTTCACAACACTTCACAGTGGGAGAAGCTTTAAATTAGAAACATGGAAGAGGAGGGAAGATAAGGCAGAGAAATGTTTGGCCTGTAACATTTCAGAGAGAGGCTGTTAGAATGTGGATCTAACAAAATGGCCTACAGGTTAAAGGCTTGGTCCCCAGGCTGATGATCTTGGGAAACGGTAGAACCTTTAAGGGGTGGGCCCTAGTGGGAGGTCTTTAGGCCACTGAAGTCATACCCTTGAAAGAAATTGTGGAACACTACCCCCTGCTTGCTTCCTTTAGCTTCATGGGCATGGAGGGAAGACATTTTTCCCACTACATGCTCCCTGCCATGGGGGGCTGCCTCTCCACAGTCCATTTTATGGACTATTTATCATCTCCAAAACTTTGAGCCAAGATAAACCTTTTCTCTTTAAAAGTGGGTTACGTCAGGTATCATGTCATAGTGATGGAAAGCAAACACATTGACTTTAGTGTGTGAGGAGGTAGCAGAACACTCAGAGTCTCATCCATGTTTAGAATCAAGTTCTTGATTTATCAGAAAAAATGACATAGAGATGGAGAAAGAAAACAAACTGACAGAAACAGGGTGCAATGGTAGTTATCAGAGCCTTGAGGCTGGGGAGAGTGGGAAGATGTTGGTCAATTTCAGTTAGAATAATTCAAGAGAAGTACTGTGCATCAAGGTGACTATAGTTAGCAGCAATCTGTTGTGTAAATGAAAACAGCTGGGAATTGTTCTTTATTGTTCTTACCACACACAAACGACTACTTCAGGAAGATAGTGCACACATTAAGCAGCTTGTTTCACTCATTCTACAGGGTCTGCATATGTGAAAACATATTATATACCATAAGCGTATCCTTTCTTCCTGTCAATGCAAAAGGATATAATTGGTTAAAAAGGCTGTCTGACCTAGTCAATATAATGCAACATTCAGGTCAATGAATACGAAATATACACTAAGGTATTTTCCCTGTGAAGAATGATATATTTCATTGATGTAATGAAAGCACAACAAGTATTCCAGAGAGTAGCTGAGGAGCGCTGCCTGTCAGGGAGGGCAGGAAAACCCACAACTCAGAACCCAGCATAGCATTTTTGAATAATAGTGAACTTGGAGGATCTGCACATATGCCATAATATTTTTGAAGTTACGTTCATTCCCTCTTCTCTTTAGAAATCTATGAAAATTTTTAGAGGAGTGTGGGAAGGCAAGCACACTCGACATTTGTGCCCTCATTTTTTAAAAAATATATACTCAGCAAACTCAGTGTCAAAATGTATTCTAGTAATTCCTGAGAGTGTGAATCTGTATGGTCTTATGCATATATGAGATTCATTTTCTGTGGCTTTCAATTCGATAGTACTAAATTGTGACCGGTTCAAAGCATAAAGGTGTATATGCTTTATATGTACTTCTCTGTAAAAATAAATTGTCTCTTTTTACTATAAAGTAGTGCATATTAGTTACTGGGAAATAAAGAAATAGAGATAAAACAGAAGATAGCTGGTAATTCTACTTACTGGAGAAAAAACACACAACACTGTTAAACCTGTAGTGCTCATGCTTCCCGACATTTTTTAAAGTGTATATACTTTTCCTTATAAAATTAAGATTGTGCAAAACATTTTATATTCTTAAAATACGTGAGGAACAACTCTCCATGTTAACTTTTTTTTTGCAATTTCATGATGTTCCTTTACTTGGATGAACTATAATCTATTTAATTAATCCCCTATTGCTTGACATTTAAAATTTTCCAATTTTTCAAAAGTGCATGCAGCACTGTGATGAAAGAATTTCAATTAAATCTTTGTACACATTTTTATATTCCAAGGATAAACTCACCAAACTGAAATCACTGAGGCAAATGGCATAATTATGTTAAAAGCCTTCAATATCTGTCACCAAATTGCCCTTCTAAAATATTCTGCCCTTTACACTCAAATATTTTAGTACTATTTTTCTACATCTCAACGATGCGCTCTAAAACATTGGAAAATATCTTAGTTTTGATAGACAAAAAATTGTTAATTCCTTGTAAGTCTTAAAGATTTTCTCCTTTTGTTATATATTGCAGCATATTTTCCAGTGTGCAATTTGTTTTAAGCTCGAGTGATCTTTAAGAATTTGTTGTTAATTGTATTTGATTTTTTCTTCCTGGCAACTGCCTCTGGGATTTGGCCTGGAAAAGTATATGACACAGTACAACTTTTTATAGCTATTTACTTATAGTTTTGGAATACTTTTATTTCATTTTTGTACAAATAAATCAATGTTATTGATAATTATTTGAGGGAGAAGTACAACGGACACCTGTAATTCTTTTTATTCTTCAAATGGTTATGCACTTGCCTTAAAATGATAATTGGATAAATCACCTCACTTACTTGGGCTTTGTAAAGTTGACAGTAATTTAAATTGTTTGAAAACTTGCATTGCGTTTGTAAAAATACACTATACTGGTCTAAACATTTAAGCACCCTTCAGTGACTATGGTAAAAATGGAGATATTGTATCCCATCAAGTCCCTTAATACCTTTTATGAAAGGAGTCTAGATTCCTTGGGGTGAAATTGTCATTAGGCTTTCAGTGGAGACATTCTGAGGTATCTTGTTACCCTCACTCTTTATAAAAACCTAGGATATTTTGCAAAGTTCTAACACAAAATCTGCTACATTAAAAGGATATTTAAAAATTCCTTGTTTCTTCCTAAATGGGAAAGGATATTGAAAATATTCTATATTTTAAAATGAAAAATGAATTACATATTTAGTAACCACTTTGAAAAATAGAACATTAGATGCTTGGCACTTTTTAATTCCATTTAATAACATTAAGGTAATCTGCAAATGCCTCCTAAGCCATTGGTTATTTTGATACTTTGTGGAACATAGAGCTGAATTTACTCAGTAAATGACTAAATTATTGCTTGTGTTGCTTTTATGCATACAAAAGAGCAAAACATTAAATATTTCTTAAGTGTAATTGAAGCCATCTTTTTTAACTTTTTTATTTTAAAAATTAAAGAAGAAAACATATTAACAAACAGACATCCATTTACAAAATAGCATAAGAAAAATACAAACAATAGAGTTACAGACAAAGTGGTAGGAAATTAACAATGATTCTTTTATTACATATTGATATCTTCAAAGTAGTTTCTCAGGAAAACAAATAGAGACATGCAATAGTGATCAAACAAGTAAACATTAACTCTTCCTTTCAGTAAAGCAATAGAACTGTATAACTGTATATACATACATACATGATTTCCCCTTCTTTCCCTTCTCCTTTCCCACACACCAGTTGTCCATTACTTCTGAGCATTTTCTTTTCATTTCACAATGTCTACCATACCTTCTAGTTTTTATTCACTCTTTCAGGTTCTTACACTAGTAAGACATTACGTTGCTTACACATGCAGGTCTGATTTATTTCACTTATGAGTATAATCTCTAGTTGTGACAATTTACCTATAAAAGACTCGAGTTTATCTTTATTTGTAGTTGAGTAACATTCCATTATATAAAAGTACCACAATTTTTTTATCCATTCCTCAGTGGATGGACATTTGGGTTGCTTCCACAATTTAGCAATTACAAATTGCACTGCTATGAACATGGGTGCACATATATTGCTGTGATATGATGTTTTCAGATCTTCTGGGAAAATACCCACAAGGGGAGTAGCTGAGTTGAATGGGTCCTCTAGATCTAGTTTGCTGAGGAACCTCCAAACTGATTTCCACAGCAGTTTCACCAGTCTGCATTCCCACCAGCAGTGGAGAAGAGTTCCTATTTCTCCACAGCCTTACCAGCATTTGTTATTGGTTGATTTTTTAATGATAGCCATGCTTACTGGGGTGAGATGAGATCTCAATGATGTTTTAACTGGCATTTCTCAAATGAGATAAAATCTCAGTGTTGTTTTAATTTGCATTTCTTGAATGATTAATGATATTGAACATTTTTTCATGTACTTATTTGCCATTTGTATTTCTTTATCTTAGAAGTGTGTATTCATCTCAGCTGTCCATTTTTGGAGTGGGTTGAAGCCATCATTGAATTAAACTTCATTAAGATTTGGAATAGACAGAGAACGGTCTAATCATTCTAATTTTGAGGTCTACTGTTCACTTTTAGGAATTCTATTTTTAATATAGCAAAGGTGCTAAGAATAGAGACATGTGCTATAAAGGAGTGAATTAACATAAAGCAGTAAGGAAAGGAAAGAGGTGATGTGAAATACAAAGATGGACTGTGCTTGCTTTTGGGTGGTTAGAACAGTCCTTCTCCAAGTTCCTTATTCCTAGATGGCCCCTTGGACTCTAAGAAGATGTATACTCTCACTCAGTCTCTGGGGTGGGTCTCAGCAGCATTTCCAGCCAACTTGGCATTAGCCTAACGTAACACTTCAGTTTTGGTTTTGAGCCTCTGATTTGTGAGGAATCAATAGATTTCATATTTTGTGATCATATAGTTATCTTCCTAAGTCAGAAGTGTTTTTAAAATATTTCTGCTTCTTAAAATTATTTATAACACAACTTCATTGCATTTGCAAATGCCAATGTAATTTTTATTCCTTTATCACATATTGTTTTTCCTCTGTCTCCTTTCTTGAGTTTTACTTTCACTTGATATATTGAAGTTTTACCACAATATAGCTAAAGGTAGAATTGATTTTCTCGCTTCTAATATTGGGTGATTCATATTTTCTACTGATTTTAGACAATTCTTATCCATTATATTTTTATATATTACTTTTCTCTAGTTCTACTCTCTTGCTATAGAACACTTATTGCACATGTATCAGATTTTCTTGCTCTCTGTATACACTTTTTTTGGCTTTTTGAGACAGGGTCTCACTATGTAGTGTCTCTATGTAGTGCAAGCTGGCCTCAAACTTGCAGTGGTCCTCCTGCCTCAGTCTCTTAAGTGCTGGGATTACAGGTGTGCACCAACATGCCCAGCTCTGTGCATAATCTTTGAACTGATTTCTGGTCTCTGTCTTCCTTTGATATGTTCTAGAAGATTGATTATGTTGTATTTTCAATTTATTGCTTCTATTTTCAGCAATATCTAGTTTATCTAGTGTGTTTCTAGACCTTGGTGGAATTTAGCAGGAGAAAGTACCTCAAAACTTTATCTGGGTTGTCTGCTTGAACCTAGAGAGCACCTATTCCACAATCCAGAGCCTTAGGGGCCAATGGAAAGAAGATGATAAGAAATATGCAGGGTGGTTTCAGAAGCTATAACATAGTTAACTGGAGTTCCAGAAGGGGGAAGAAAAATGAAGAGGGGACAACTATGAAGAGACAAATAGGTAAAAATTTTCAAGAATTATTTTTTGTCTTTTTGATGCAGGGTCTCACTATGCAGTTCAAGCTGGCCTTGAGCTTACTTTTTAGCCCAGGCTGGTCTCGAACCTGAAATGATCCTCCTGCCTCAGCTTCCCAAGTGCTAGAATTACAGGTGTCCACCATCACACCTGGCTTCAGAATTTCTTTTTCTTTTTTTTTTTTCTTTTTTTTTTTGCGGTACTGGGGATCAAACTCAGGACCCTGCGCTTGCTAGGCAAGCGCTTATTCCACTGAGCTATATCCCCAGCCCCAGAATTTCTGAAGAGTGAACCCACATATTAAATTAACTTCATGAGGTCAGGGATCCAGCTCAGTAGCACAGTGCCTGCCTGGCAAGTGTGAAGTCATGAGTTCGATTCCCAGCACCAAAAAAAAAAAAAAAAAAAAAAAATTAGCCTTATGAATCCTAAGCACAATAAATAGAAAGATGTAAACTCCATCATATAAGAAAATAATAGAAGGAAACAGAAAGGTAAAGTAAAATAAACCAGAGGAGAAAACTCTCTCTCTCTCTCTCTCTCACTCTTTCACTAATAGCAAATTTTATGAATAAAACTTATATAACCATATAAGAGGATATCCACGGACATTATAAGTACAGGACAGTTCTTTCCATATTGATAAGGAATAACTTCCAAGACATGTTGTTAAGTTTGAAAATCACTAAAGATGTGGAACACAGAACATCTTTGTGAAAAACATGAAATACGGTCAGATACAGAATGAAGTAATGTTAAACCTAGTGTGTATCTATCAGTACAGCCCAGCACATGTGTGTGTGTGCATAGCGTATCTCTAGAAGGGCACTCAAGAGAACAAGGGTTACATTTAGAGGTTAAAGCTCAAAAGTGAGGAGGACACTTTAGTTATAATGCTCCTTTCAACTTTTGAGTTTTTAAAACGATGTATTCTCCCTTTTGAATGAATAAATGAATAATAAATTGTTTCATTTCCCTTGCCTCGCGTGAACCAGATCTTTCCCCTCTCCCATCCTTACTCCCTCTTGTGTAAGAAAACGGGTATGCTGGACTTAAGTATTTAAAAAATCATCTCCTAAGAAAGGAGGAGGGGACTTCAGGCTGATGGAGGAGGAGGATCTCCTCATGGCTTTGTTCTCCTTTTGAAGTTTTCCCAGAAAAGTTAGGGTATAAAGCCGACCACATTTGTATATCGTATTTCTAGTGAATGGCTTGATTTTTCCTGCCCCTGATGGTCCCTGTTGCACCGTTCTTTTTGCTGTGCATCTTTGTCAAATAGGTGCTGATCTGTGTGCACACAGCTGTACAGAGCTTTACTGAAAAAACCCTCGGTGCACTTTCTGCAGTGGTCACAGATCTTTGATGAATGGAAAACCATGTAAGGCTGGGCCAGCGCTTGAAGACTTGGTCTCCTTCCTTAAGAAGATCCCCATTCACACTCCTTACTGCCTCCAACTATTAGTCTCTTCTTTGTGTTAATACACATGGGTTAAGGGATGTTACATTTGCCAGGGCACCTATAATGACGGGCTAATTAATTGGACATGGCTTGTCTTTCTCAGGACTGTTTTGCTGCCCAGCTTCATGTGAGGTAATTTGCTTAATGTTTGTGTTGGTGTGATTAATGAAGTTGCTAGGGTACAGCCTGCAAAGTTATGTGTGATGGCCTCATCGCACCTACTTAATTGTGCAGATCTGAGTGCCAGAACTGTCTCATGTTCAACATCCTCACTGCCTAGAAATCCTTCCTAGTAGATGTTCAATAAGTGTCAGTGTATGATGAATTATACGATATGTGAACTCTAGTACTGAACACTGCAAACAGATGGGAAACATGCTGCAAGAGAAGAGGATGAGATGTGGCATCAACCAGATTTGAGGATGAATCTGCATCACATAATTTATCAATGATAACCTTGAGCAAGTTTCTTTGCCACATTTAACCCCAATTTTCACATTTCCAAAGTAGTAGTATTGTAGTATTATCGTGAGAATTAAACTAAATATGTAAACTGTTCAGCACATAACAGGCACTCATAATGGAGACTTTACTGCTGTTGATATTGTAATAACACCATTGTTGTTATTTACCTCTTACAGTTGTCCCTGTCAGATTAGCAGTGAGTGTTTTTACAGTGAACTCTAGGTGGCAGAGAGATCCATAGTGTGGCTTTTGTTTTCCACTGGTGTTATGGTTGATACATTGTGTCAACTTGGGGAGTCTAGAGGTTTGGCTGAGTGACTCAGCAGGAAGCCAGCATGCTTACTTTGTATACATCCTGAGCCTGTGGAAGAGGAGGGCATGGAGATAGGTTATACATGCCTCCTGGGTGGGGGGAGCCTGTTTACAATGTAAGGGAGGTAGAAAGAGGCTGCTTGCAGCCATTCCTCCCTTTTGCTGGTTGTTTTGCTGTGCTCTGACACCATGAATGTTTGCCCTGTGCCATGTGCCACTCTGCCTCTAAGCCAGCCAAGTATGGACTGAATCCTCCACAAACTGTAAGGTAAATAAACCTTTCCTTCCTTAATTTTGGGCGTTGGGTATTTTGTCTCAGCAATGAGAAAAAAAGTAACAAAGACAACTGGACTTAAGGAGGGCATGTCATGGTAATTGCTATGAAGTCTTTTTCCTTTGTATTCTTCATAGAATATATTTTAAAAACTTTCATCTAGCAACCATCTGAGCCCCCAGAATCTACTCACTTTAAATAGTTATTGCTTTAAAAGGAAAAAATCCCACAGCCAAGGAAGTGGCTGAAGTGCGGGTCGGGAAGCACATTGTACTATGTGCAGTGAACAGTCTTTGGGATAAGATACAGTGAGCCGCTCTCAGCCTTAGCCCCTCCGCTCTGATGAAAAGGATCTGATTCTGGTGAGACTCTATCTTCTTATAATGTCAGAAGCGTTCTATGAACGTCAGATTTTTGGTAGGTAGTTATTCATTCCCTGTTGCTTTTTAGTAAGGATTGAAAATGATTACAAAGATAAATAAAGATATATAAGGTACATAATCAATGAAGAAGTTTGGGAAGGATGCTTGTCTTTCCCCAAATTTGTATGTTGAAACTTACCCCTCAGTGAGATAGAACTAGGAGCTAGAAGCCCTGGGAAGTGACTAAGTCATGAGAGCTCTGATGAGTCACGAGTTCACTGCCCTTGTAGAAGAACCTTTAGGTCTCCCTTGCCCTTTCTTCCATGTAAAGATACAGCAAGAAGATGCTACTGCCAGCCAGGAAGTATGTCCTCACCAGACGCCGAATCTGTTAGCACCTTGATCTTAGACTTTCCAGACTCCAAAACTAGGATAAATAAACTTTTGTTGTAAATAACAGCACCTAAAGTATGATACTTTTAATAGAAACCTGAACTTAGACAAGATTGAAAGTAATATTTCTTATTGGGGGTGATAATAATTTTTGTCTTCCATTTGTTTCCAAAATCTTTATTAAGTATAAGGTGGGGTACTCTGATTGGGTTTGTGGCATACAAAGCAGTCAATAAGGTAGTTTATAAAACCTGTACAGGGCCGGGGATATAGCTCAGTGGCATAAGTGGCTGCCTGACAAGCTTATAACACTCCATGCGCCTCTATGCAAGGTCCTGAGTTTGATTCCTGGTACAAAAAATAAAAAAATAAAACCTATACAGAATTTCAAGCTAGTTTAAATATATAATGGAAATATAATCAGTTTGTCTATAAATTCAATAAGTAGAACTTCAAGAGATAGAGAAAGCATGAATGAATGAGGTAAGCAGGAGGAGAGGAAAGAAGGAAGACACAGGTTGGTAGCATTCATTTGCTGTGGGGATGATAAGCAGGGCTAAGATGCACAGGGATGACGAGAGAGTAGGCTGTAGCAGGGCCATGGAGGATCTCCAGTGCTGTGCATCCTCCTGTAGATTAACATTTCCCAAAGGGTCTTTTACATAATTTTGATCCTGAAAGAAGGATTTTGTGGCCAATCAAATATTATACCATAAACTATCTAGGCTCTGAGAAGTCCTGAAATAAAGAATAATCTGTTTAACGTTCTCTAAGCCAGTATTTCCAAATCGCTGCCAAAGAACACACCTATCTCCTCACAAAACACCGACATATAAAAATACTATTCTAAGAAGCTGAATATGGAAGGGAAGTGGTTCCCCAGAACTCAGGAAGGATGTGAAGTGAGAACTGAAGACCATGGAGGTAGTGGAGAGAGAGACTCCAACAAAGAAGAAGGAGGTGGCAGGTGGTGCTTTTCCCTTATCTGGACTCTATGTAAAAGGGGCAGCTCAAACCCGCAGAGGCATAGTGACTACTGGCAACCTCAGAGGCCTCCACAGAGAGATGCACCAGTGGAATGGAGCAGTAGATGCAGTGGGCTCCAGTGGCTTATGGGTTATTTGGGATCAGATGTCCTCCAGGAAAGGATGATTGGCTGGTAGCCATCTTGGAAAGGTCCCATCTGAACTCAGGACTTAGATAGCTTCAGGCCAGATCCATCTAGGGGCTCCCAGGGTCAGGGTGAGGCTGCAGGTTCAAGTCAGCAGAAGTCAGGGAGCCTCAGTTTCTTTATCTGTAACATGAGATGTTATTACCTTCCTCTGACCAATCATTTACGTAATAATGTGCCCCATATAGTATCTGAGACATACACCCATGCAAAACAAAGTATGTTTTCCTACTGCTTCTCTCTTAAGTAGCTCAAATAATAATAGTGTCACTAATACAGTTAGCTCTGCTAACTGAATATTGAAGACAGTCACAGTTAGGGCTCTTTCTGAGTACTTTAGTATAGTGCCTCTCCCTATTTTCACATTCTCTAAGGATTTCAGGGCCCGGAATATTATGATCCTGCTCCAACTATGAGGAATTGAAAAGACCTTCCCTACCTATCCTTGGTCACCTCTGTTGCCTGCTGTGGCTGCATGTTCTAGTGGCATTATTGTTGAAACCACTGTCCCCATCATTCCTGTCTTCATCCAGTGGGTAAGGTCACCAGCAAAGGCAGGTGGACCTCCTCCAAAGTATATTGACATGTCACACTGGTGGTGGCACACACGCACATACTCCCTGGAGGGTGCCACAAGATTTGTTACTTTTATAATTTAGATCTCTAAGGAGAGCAAGGTAGTCCTCTCCAAACAGTTCCCAAGAATTTTTGTTGTGGTCAAGGAGTAGGACCTGAGTTAGATTTTCAGCACCCAGGCAGGAGTTTTCCTATTTCAATTAGGAGGAAGTAGTTAGGGCTTTTTATGAATGTCTCCTGATAGGGGACACAAAGGGCAAAAGGGATGGTTAATGCTTAGAAGCTGGCCAGTCTCAAAAGCTGGAGTGAGATGCTACGTATTACTGAGGCTGTGCAGGGATTCTCTGTGCTAAGCATGTAAGCTTGCAGCTTATTGTCTTACATTCACTCGCTCAGCAATGTACCAAGGTAGTCAGACACAGGGAGCTTCCAGAATTAACAGGACTGTGCCAGAATCTTGATCAGGCCCACACTTGGGACCTGTGTTCCCAACCCAGACATCCCTTTTCCTTGTGGTGAGTTTCTTATAGGAAAATTCTTTGTCTTTTCCTGTCAGAGAGAATCTGCTCACATTGTCCAGCAGAAATGATTCATTGCTACTGTAATTCATAAAGGATAGTGTCTAGGGTTTCAGTGCTTTTCGGGTAAACTCAAGCTAGGCCCTTAATCTCTAGATGCCTCAAATTGCTTGTAAAAAAGTAAGTAATATTCCCCAATTTCTTAGTGTTTGTGAGATTATGTACATGGTGTATTTTGCATGTTGTTTAGCATAATCACTAAGTAAATGTTTTATTAATAATTTTATTTTTTAATTCCTTAATTTTAATATTAGTAGTACATGTTTGCAGTACACACAAGTTTGCAGTCATCTTAGGGACTAGGTACATGTACCTAATATACATTGTTTCTCCCTTTACTGCCCTCCCTCTTCCTCCCACCTTGCTCCCCACTCCTCTAAACCCCCTTTCTTCATTTTTATTCTTATTTTTATTATTAATCTTAGCTCATGTTTATGACATAATGCCTACACACTTTGAGGTTATTAGCTTCCTGTATATGGCATAGCTTTTAAAATAAAAAATGTAAATTAATACATTCATAGAATTAAAAATCAACTAGAACTAGAAAGTTTATAAGGAAACATAGAGATTTGTCTTCTTTTCCATCCCACTTCCCAAAGGGAAAGTTTTTTTCTTGTGATCTATTTCTTGAAAAATGTGCTCATGAGGATACTCGCTGATTTCTCCAGTTTGGATATGTCTAATGACCAGCAGATAACAATTTAACCATCTCAAATTGTCCTTATAGTCTCACATCTCCTTCTGCTATGATCTTCTTTTTTCTTTGTTTTTTTTTTTTTTGGTACTGGGAATCAAACTCAGGACTTTGTGCTTGTCAAGCTGTCCCTTGTGTCACTGACCTATATCCCTAGCCTTCTGCCATGTTCTGGTTTGCTTACATGGCATTATTCTTGTACCTGTATAAATATGACTCATTATAACTGTAGAATTTCCTTTCTTACAAATTTTCTATTTTGCTTGGTTTGGGATGGTAAAGAATTGCCTCCTTTACCCACTGTTTTAGATTTATTTATCACCGTCCTTAATATGTTACAAGCAACTCTAGGTTTATACCATGCCTGTTTATATTATTCTCTAAGTAATCATACATGCTTGGTAACTCCTTAGGAAGAACTCACAGAAACAGTCTCCCTGCTACACAGTCATCACGGTACTTGTTCCCTAGGCTACTTTTGTTAATTTCACATTTCTTTCTCCCTATTGGCTTAATTATCCTGGAATGTTGTGCAACAATGTCCTAATAGAAGGTCCACAGGAATTAATTTTTGGAGATAATTTTATATCTCCAAATTGTATTAACTTACTTTCACATGATTGATTACAGACTATACTCCTAGGTTAAAATAATTTTACTCTATGATTTTTGAGGATATTCTTCAAATTGACTCACGCTTCCAGGGTCACTGTAAAGATCTGTTATCATTCTGCTTCCTTTTTCGTAAAAGGTGATGTCTTCTTTTCTATTTCTCTGGAAGCTTCTAAGATTTTAGTTTACCTCAGTGTTCTGAACTTCACAGTAATATGTGTTCATTGTTCTAAGTAGCTGGAGAGTCTTTACAATCTGGAGGCTGTGTCCTTGAATTATGAGATAATTCTGACTACTTTGCTAATTTCCTCCTTTCTGTTTTCTCTGTTCTTAGAACTCTTACTTATTCAAATGGTCAAATGTTAAGAATAATTCCTTAATTTTCTTCTCTTTTCTCTATTTGGATCATTTTTTCTACTTTTAAATATTTCTTTATTATCTAAATCTTCCGTGAAATATTTGTCAAGGAAGACCAAATTAATTAACAAATACATTGCATGTTCATGTTATGTTTAACCTGAAGATTTAAGAGATTTAACCACAAGAAAAGAAGAGCTGTCATGGAGCCAAAATAGAAAAAAATTTCATATGTCTGGAAGTTTTGAAAATGTGTTTAATATCACAGGTTTTTTGAAACTTAGTTTTTATTAGTGCATAAACACATGGAAATTAAATAACACCCTCTTAAACAACCAAAGAGTCATAGATGAAATTAAAGAACAAATTAAACAATATCTACCATCAAACAAAAATGCAAATACGACCTACCAGAACCTATGAGATGCAAGAAAAACAGTTCTAAGAGGGCAATTTATAGCGGTGAATTCTTACACCAGGAAAATAGAATGAGAACAAATGAACAACCTAATGCTGCAGCTCAAGCTTCTATTAGAGTTTTTATTTTAGCTATATATTTTAATTTATAGTTTATAATTTTTTTCTTTATTACTGTCTAATTTGTGGTTACTCTATTATTGCAATATTTTCTTATTTTACAGCTTCTGACATATTCTCTGAGAATACATAGTTAATATTTTAAAGATAAGATTCTTCTATATTAATTATATTTAAAATTTTTCTAGACTTTTTTATGTAGTCAGCTTTTCACTAATGTTGCTGTTTACTGGTTTTGTTTCCATTTTTATTTTGGAGGCTTTTCTTGAACATCTAGTATTCCTTGGCTGATGATTCATTTTGAAATGAGGCCCTAAAAAGAAATTTGAAAGTTTTTATCATGAGTAGGTCTTACAGATTTCACTGTAGGGTGCTCTGGTCACTAGATGCTTATACTAGCTTGCAATTCCTATATAACTATCACTGCTATCATAGCAACTTAAAACTGTACATATCTCCAGAGTTCACATTTTCAGTAGGTTGTGGTCTGGTGTGGCTGGGTTTTCCTTTCAGGGTTTTCTCAGGCTGCAATCAAGGCATTGGCAGGATTGAGTTCTTGTCCGGGAGCTTTGAGAAGAAACCTGCTTCTGTGCTTATTCTTATTGTTGGTAGAATTCAATTCCTTCTAGCTGTAAGAGTAAAATTCCATTTCCTTTCTGAGACTTGCTCACAGCATCTAGAGGCTAGATACACTCCTTGCCCCCTCCACATTTTAGACAGCAACAACACGTTCAGTTCCTCTTTATATTTCTGACATCCTTTGTTTGATCTGTAGTCTCAGATTTAAAGAGTAAATGTGATTAGACCACATCAACCTGAACCATATCTCTATATTAATGTCAAATTATTTGTGACCTTTATTACTTCTGCAAAATCCCTTTACAATGGTAGATATATTTGTGTAATATTGATTAAGTAGAAGAATGTGTATGTACACCCGAGGCTGGGACTCAGGACTATATTAGTGTGTTTTCTGTTATTATAATGGAATACCTGAGTCAGGTTGCCTTACAAAGAGAGCATGTTTATTTATCTTAGAGTTTTAGAAGGTTAAGAACCTGATACCATATTCAGTTCTAACCCTTTTCTTGCTGGGGTGATTATACTGAAGAAAAACCTGAAAGTGGATTAACTCTATTTGAAAGGGACCAACAGTTAATTGCACAAGAAAAAGAAAAAGAGTGGGCAATCAGGAAAAGAAAAAAGAGATTTGGAAGAGGTTTGGAGTTGAGATGTGAAACAGCTGCCAGTTAAAGAAACACAGTAAGGGAGAAGGGCTTCCAGGATGAGGTGGTGTGCCTTTGGAAGTTCTGACAGATGAGACAGAAGATCGACTAAGGCAACTAGATTCATCATCGCCTTGAAAGACTTCTGGAAAATGAGTGGCTTACATCAGGAAGGGTACAGCAAAGCTTTGGACCTAAAGCTGACTAAAGTCTGTGCCTCTAAACTTACTCTTTCTTGCTACTTTTCTGCCATGAGCAGCTCATGCCTTGGTCTGTGAAAAAGTAGCAAAGCGTATTTCTGATGAGAGTGAAATTTGGAAGCAGGATGAGAACCAACACACAGAAGCAGCCGACTGACTGTATGACTGAGAAGGTAAAATGATATCTTCGTGAGAGAGGGTTGGAGTGTGCGACAGTTGTGGGTGCGATTAGCGGCAGCAGTACAACCAAATAGGTGCTCTGTCCCTTAGTACAGATTACGGGGGAAGCACCACTCCACTCCGTAACAGTGTTGTGGTGTTTCCTGACTTTGGATTTACAATTACTTTGCAGTATTTTTCCAATGTATTTCTTTATTTTTTCTAATGTAACTTCTTTAAATTAATAATGCACTTTATCCTAAAATAGCTGCACTTTAATCCTCATCATTAGTTAACAGAGATTAGTTTGTTTATTTTATGTATTACCACGGTCAAAGGACAGAAAAGAAAATTAAGAAAAGAAGTTATACAATTAGCAAACACATTCCATTAATGATTTAAGATATGATACTTAAAGTAACAATAGTATTTAATGTTATAATTCCTCAGAATTTTGAATAAAATACTAATGAATATTTAATAAATGAAACAATACAAGGAATGATAATAGTACCCACCAAGAAGGAGACTGTGGTAAAATACAGTAGTGATGGCCTGTGTTTTTGGATTACTTTTTAACGTATAAAAAGAGCTTTCTTGCTCTGTTGAGGTTGTTGTTGGTTTCTGACTATAAAAATGAATAGTCACATATGAAATTCAAACATAGCAGAACTCCACTAAGGGGAAAATTTAAATAATCCCAATCTTTCTTTCCAGAGGAAACAACTGCTGACAGTTTGGCAAATATTTTTAAACAAACAGATTTCTATCAAGATACACATAATATTAAATGGTTACTATAATATTGTACATGTTATCTACCCCCTGACATGAAGGTACTGTGTTTAATGAGCCATGTAAGTGGTAAACTTCAAGCTTTCTTTCACTTTCTAATTACAGTATATTTTTCAGATGAACATCCTTGAACACACGTTCATGCACACTTGATGAAACATATGCTGAAAGAAATTATTCTGAACAGACTATCTAGCAAAGAATCAAAAAATTTAAAATGTTGATCCACCAGAACTTAATACATTCGAGAAATACAGAGATTTATGTTCTCAATACTGATCATATCATTCATTCACTCTTTTCTCATAATCTGTCCAGCAGTCAATATTGTCAACATATCTTTAAAAATATTTACAAAGAGAGATAAAAAGTTAGATTTCTGTTGGACTATAAAAACTGAGATTCATTATTTTTTCCACTGGTTTTTTGCCACTGCAGGCAAATTAGTTTTTCTAAAGTTGCTAAAACCACAGACTTTCGATTATACAAATTAGAAAGCTCATAAACTACCTTTTTGTTTGTTTTTTTTCAACTCTGAAAAAGTAAAACAAAAATACATCTATGAGTCAATGAGGTCTAAAGCCATTCCTGATCCCTCCTCTTCCTATTTTTTCATGGTTTTTTTCTACTTTTTTATGCCAGTTGTATATTAGGAATGTTATATACTTGTTGTATATGCTGAAAATATTTGTGTGCTTTTCACTGTTTTCTTAATTTTAAGATTTTATATTTTGTAAGTAAATTTAGATTTTGTGAGTAGTTACCAGTACTTTCTTGATTATATGGTATGCTTAAAATTATCATTTCCATTTTCCAAAGACATTTCTCTTAGTTACTTTTCTCATTGCTGAGGCAAAATACATCACTCCCAAAATCAAGGGAGGAAAGGTTTATTTAGCTCCCAGTTTGTAGGGCTTTCAATCCATAATTGGCTGGCTCCAAGATAGGGTGGTTTGGCAGGGGAGGACAATTTATGGTGGGCAGACCATAGCAAAGCAACAAATGGAGAGAGAGAGAAGTGACAGCCTCTTTATATCTTCTACATTGTATATAAGGGTGAGTATAGCACTCGCACCCTCAATTCTAGTATTGGATGATAAATCAGTCACAAATTCCAGATTCAGTCACCTCCTGCCATGAATACATAAGATTTTGGGGGACATCCAGACACAAACCATAATATTCTGCACCAGGTCCCCCAAAGACTCATGCACATCTCTTTATGCAAAAAGCATTTGGTTCATCTCTAAGAATTGTCAAAGTCCTGACAGTTTCAGCATTGCTGAAAAGTCCAAGGCCCAAATCTCTTTGAGATTTAGGGCAAATTCTTATCTATGAGTCCTTGTACAAATGAACAAAAAAAGTTAAACCCTTCCAACATTCAAGATAGACACAAGATAGACATTTCCATTCCGAAAGGTACAAGTAGGAAGATACAAAGGAATAGGACCAAAGCAAGTCCAAAATTCAACAGGACAATATTAAGTCCTGTAGTTCTGTGTGCAGTACCAAAGGCAATGTGTGGCAAGATGTGAACTCCAAAGGGTTTCAGTTGCTCTACCTCTGTGGCACCTCTGGTGGTTATAGCTCCAATGGCTGGACTTTCTTTGGTCCACTCTGTTCCCTCCTTGCAATTTTCCTCAGAAAATCCATGTTTCTGGCTTCTCCAAACTTCTAGGATCTCCACTGAACCTTCTACTTCACACTCACAACTTCATACACTGCCCTCTCTGGGGCCAACTGAATGGGCTCCCAGGCCTTCTGATATCTGGGTGTAAGCTTTCTCGGCCTCACAATTCTTGTGTTCTGTTTGCACTTTAAACCAAAACCACGTGGATGATGCCAAGATCTCCCACCAGCTGGAGCTGTAGCCAGGCTTCTTTCTTTCTTGGATGTAGGGGGGAAATGCCTATGAACCAAATCCTGAGGAACAACTTCCCTAGGCTGCCACCATTCTGAAACATGGTGCTCTAGAACTCTCTTCTCAAAGCAAAGTCTTTCAGTTTTGCAACTCTGAGGCTGCAAGATGTGGAGTCTTCTGCTTCTTGTGATGACCTCAAGCCATATTTTCTGTTGTCTTCTTCTGAAATACTTGGCTTTTCCTTGTTAGTCTTTTCAGTGAACAGTTTCTCCTCTGTTCCATCTTTGTGAGCCACAACTTTACTGGAGCTTCCTTTCTGGCCAAATTCATAATATTTTGCAACATCCAACTGTGCTTTTTGCTCTTGATTCTCAACAAGTCAGGCTAAAAGCTCCCAACAGAAGTAAAGTCACTGTCTCCATATTTGTCTGCCTTGAAATTTCTTCTGCAAGGTTAATTAGTCTGCCACCCTTAATCTCAGTCTCAGGAAAAGTCTCTATACATGAGCAAAATGCAGACAAACTTTCTGACACAATATAACATATTTCATGTGGAATCCAACAGTCAATGCAGTCCTTCCCAGAAGAAACTTCCCAAGCCTGATCTTTCTTGGTTTTTTGGTCTTCTAAGCTCTGACCAGAATCTCCCATTTAGTACAGCCTAAGCTGTACTTTTTAAGCATCCTTTTACAGTACTACCTTTTTCAACTAGCATCTCTAAACCTTTCCAAACTCTTTCCATTAGCCATTTGCAAAGGCTTCTAAACCACATAGTCAGGTATAGCCAGAGCAACAACCCCACTTCTGGTACAAAATTCGGTCTTGATTACTTTTCTTGTTGCGGAGACAAAACATCTGATGCCCAAAGTTAAGGGGGGAAAGGAATGTTGGTTAGTTTCTCTCATTGCTGACACAAAATACCTGACACCCAAAATTAAGGAAGGAAAGGTTTATTTAGCTCACAGTTTGTGAAGGATTAAGTCCGTAATCAGCTGGCTCCAAGGTAGGGTGGCATGAAACATGGGCAACAGCTCAAGGTGGCAGAAGAAAGCAAAGCAGCAAGAGCAAAAAAGAGGAGGCAAGCCTCCAATATCTTAACAGAGGACAAGGGAAAAGGCAAAGAAAAATGGGACATATAGGTAGGCATTTTACAGTTGATAAATGTAGAAAACCCCCAGCAATTATTACCAAATCAAATCATAGTAAAATGAGAAACTGATGCTATGTGATTAAGAGAAATTGGCCCCAGTACATTTTGCTATTTATTTATTCTGAGTTGACATTCAATCAACATGTGGAGGAATACTTTTACTGATTCAACAAATAATTTATTAAATACCAGCTCCTATGCTAAATTTTGATTCATAGAAAAAATATATTGATTTCAAAAATAAAGTCAAACTGATCCTTCTGGCAAAGAGCTCATAGACTGCAGCAGTCATGCATGCACAAGTGTCTGTAAAAGCCTAGAAGCCTTCTGTCTTCATTCTGTCTTGTCCCACTTCTAAACCATAAGAGGAACAATTGGTGAAACTCTAAAAATTCTAATTTGTTAAAAACTTGTTTATGCTCTCAAGAGAACATAGTCAAATTCCATTCTTTTGCATTCACATTCATGATTGCCTCTCTGCAAAGTGTCAGTGGTGCCTTTGAGATAGTGCCTGGGTGGTACTCACTAAACCTGCAGTGCTTTTGATGCCAAGAAAGTGTTTACAAAACATCTGTAGTATTTAACAGGCCAAGATGTTTTGTGGAAAACATTTGTAAATACTTCCACCAGGAATCATGCATTCATTTGAAGCAATGGGTAGAATTATTTGAAAACATTTGGCCATTTTACCTCTGGCTGTATGTGTGTGTACATATTTTGAATGCATGTACATGAATTAGCATGTGTTTATAACAGTAGAATTTTACATACAATTGTTTTTAAGTTGATATACTTTCTGTATTTGGTTTTTAGGAGGGCTTTGTGAATTGAAAATAGGGATTAAAGATAAGAACTAAGATCTGTTTTTAAATGTGAGAAATAATACTCTCATTGCTGTATTTACATATTTCATTACTCTATGAAAAAACAAAAGAAAATTTCACAACTAAATAATAAGAATAATAAAAAGCCCCTGATATAAACATCAATATTATCGATTTACATAATGGGAAAAACTCAGTATGATTGGGTAATGGAAGTTCCTCCATTTTTCTAAAGCAGAACTCCAAGTTCATCGCTTTGACCTTGGTAGTGCAGCTGTCCCAGTGCTAAAGACCTGGCCCCCTTCTAAAGTCAAGATTGGTGAGTTAGTTTCCAACTAAAGAGCTCCTTCTTCTTCACACTTATGGCAGCACATTGTAGTAGAAACACTGTGTTGTCGATTTTGGAGTCAAATACTATATCTGGGCTCAAATTCTAATCCTGCTACTTACTAACTATGCATATTGGGCCTGAACTCTGTCTTGTCTTTACCTACAGACATGGTCAGTGGTAATACTTACAATGGAGACTTGTGGTAATAACCTTTGAACATAGTTAAGTACTCAGAAATGACCCAGAGAGACATATCTCAGTTTTCCTAGGGTGGTGTCAAGAGATCAAAACAAAACAAAATCAAGCAAGCAGAAAACCTGACTTTGGGAACATAAGCATTATGGGAAAAAGAAATCTGGATATAGGGGCAAGAGGTGATAGAAGTCCATTTTGAGCTCTGCAGTTACCCACATGTAGAGAGAACTGGCCTTTCACCCTAGTCAGATTAATCTCTGATTTGCATACCTACCTGTGGTCCAGGAGGTATTATACTAAGAATTTAGAAATGAGAGAATTGTAGAATATGAGAGAATTAGCACTGGTGAGCATTATTTGCAATGCTGAAGTTGAATTTGCTTTTTTAAAAGCCCTTTGTTGTTGATGGCCTGTGCAGATTCAAATGCTTACTTAACAGAGACTCTGAATGTTGCCATGTGGGGAAGGACTCCAGCTTGATCACTGTGGGTTACAGGAGTGTTTTGCTAAAGTTTGAGTCTCATGCTGGTAAGTTTTGTGCCTACTCAGATCCCCTGTCTTTTGAAAGAATGGATCTCCTAATTGGCTGTCTTCCTTCAGGTGCCCATTGGATGGAATTCAGAAACATTTCATGATGAGAGTTTTTGTCAGTTTGAAATGACATAAAACTGGCTCTGGGGTGATTGTAGTGAAGTGAAGGTACAGACATTGTGAGTCAGGGAAAATAGAATTGCTTCTGGAATTTTTTTACAGCACATGGGAAATGTTTAGTAAATGGCAATTTAATAGAAGGTAAATTTGAGAGCATAACACCAAATGGAAAGTAGCTGAGCCACACAGAGAAAGAAGGCTTTTCATATCTTCAAATCCAGGTGTTTACAATAAAGAAGATATTAGAACATCTGGGGAAAGACTTCTTGGGTAAGACATGATGGGAATTAATATATTCTAAATTTATAATTTATAAAAGATATTAACCAGTATTTTTAGAGATGGAGAAAATACAGTATGCTACAAGGATTATGCACTATCATATTAAGAAATGAAGGTACAAACACTCTTCATATATTACAAAGGTTACATCTCTTACATAGACACACATACACACTCTTCTTCAGACATATGAAACCCCTCCAGTAAAATATTACTCTAGTGTAAGCTTGTAATTTTAATACAAATTAGAGCCCTACCATTCAGCTCAAGAAAAAGGCACTTTAAAAAATTAGCACTAAGATATTGTGAAGGAGAATAAAATCTCAAAAGTATTCTTTCATGATTGAGACTGTCTTTGTATAATAAAATATTAGCTTACACATCCATCATGTTTGGGTAGCCAGTCACTGCAGGGGTGGTAGTAAGGTAGCATTACTGTCCTCATCTCAGGATTCTGATGCTCATACGCTGCCTTCCTAGGAAGGTCCAGATTTGTTTTTTTAAATGATTACTATCAATTACCAAAAGATGTATATTTTTATTAGACATCTGTTTTTTCTAAATCAATCTATGAATGAACAAAATTTTAAAGGGAGATTACCAAAGAGAAAACATCTATACAAAGAAAGAACTAAAAACCAAACCAAACCAGAACAGTTTGTAAAAGGCTTCCCTTGAGTTTTTAGCTGAACAGATCATATCTAGTACAGGATTCTGTGAAATGGAAAGATGGACATGGCAAAGCAAGTTGGAAGTTTTATTCAGGGAAGCAAAGACATTATCAGTAGTATAGCGTTCCTCCTTTGCCATTCAGCTCATAAACTCAAATCTTGGAGGATTACTTCCTCTCTGACTTGGCTGTAAAGAAGTCGTGTCTTCAGTCATTCAAAAAATTCCTCAAACTTTCGACAGAAGTGAGTAAGGATAAATACTAATTTCTCAATACTTTTGATTGGTTGGATAGAACTTAACTAAAATAATTCAGAAAGGCTTGAGATATAAACAGAGCAGATGCCCAGGTAGCAGTAAACCAGAAATGCTTTAGAAACAGATTGGTGAGTTCAAAATCATTCTTACTTCAGAAACCAAGTGCTGGTTATGTGCTGGGCATAAAGACAATATAAGATGCTCTTCTCAGCAAGTGCGGCTCGGTGGGCCAGGGTGAGGATGTGGCCATTTCCTGATAAAAGTCAAAGAAAAAAACCTAGTGAGGATGTTTTGAGTACTGTGTGGAGCTTTATTTGTAATAAGACATATATGAGGGGCTCCTGATTTCACAACCGGTCCCAGATAAAGCGAAAAGGCTCCGTTTGTAGGTCAAATGTGACATCTCTTGCAACTCTGATTTGATTACATTTGGGCCAGTTTTAATAATGAAAACTAGGGAAAAGAAAGAAGAAATTCCCATTTTTAATAGTGAAGACTAAGATGAGGCTTATCTCAGAATGTTTCTTGGAAGGTCCCAGTGGTCCAGGTCCCAAGTGGCAGTGGGATCTTGATTGTCATTTGTCAGACTGGGTGTTGACAGAGGCTGTCTACTTGTGTCGCTGCCTATGAGACACAGTTAATGAGTTTTCAAGATGTGCTCTGCTTTCCTACAATAAGATGAGGAGTTTGAAATGTGAGGCTCTTATTTTATATTTAGAAGTAAAAGGGAAGCTGCCAAATATGTATAATTTGGGTAAGAAAGAAAAAACCTCAACTCTACTGGGAAGTTGACCTATACTGAGGATTAGGTGACACCACTAGGAAAAAAAAGTTTAAATATCTAAATATGTCTTTGTGTAATATTTTTTCCTTAGCATCCTTCTTCAGAATTGTAAATCAGTGATTGCTATACCTGATCTCATGACAAGTCAGTGATTTACAGTGATCTCAAAGGCCACAGTGAAATCCTAAAAATAAAATACATCTTAATTCAGCATGTTTTTAGAAGCAGTAGGGATATTTAGTAATGGTGTGAAATAGATTTTGAAAAGTTTAATAGATTGATGGCAGTATCTGTGAAGCACTGTTTGTGTATATGCCGGGTACTGTGCATATTTAGTTTCTGTTCAACTACTCATTCGTTCATTAAGAAATAGTTATTGAGGGTCACTTATATGCCAAATACTTATCTATGTGCTAAAGATACATTTCTGAACAAACAGAAATTTCCACAATTAAAAAACTGCATTTTAAAGAAGGGAAAGTGACAGTAAATAAAGGTACATGTAGTGCATTGGTTGGGTAAGTCCTAAAAAGCAAAGTTAACATGGATAAAAAGCAGAGAGTGACTTGTAGGTAGGTATGGGCATGATGTGTAGACAGTTCCCTGGGAAAAGCCAGCAATGAGATGGTATTTGAGTAGAACACTGCAGTGGGATGAGGATGATACCTGTGTGTCTAAGCTTAGGGTGGTCCATATTATTTATTACCATTTTCAAATAAAGTGATTAGGACTTACAGATATTAAGGGAATTACCTAAGTGATGAAAGTAAAATGTAAACCCCATGCTATTTCGGTAGCTTTCATATTGCTTCTTCATCCTTTATTGGATTTTGTCATGTTTAATATATAAAACATTAATTAGGAGCTAATCATGAATAAGGGTCAGTGAACTTTTACTGGTACTGCATTAATTGATAACAACAAAGATATCGAAAGATTTTATTCTGGAGTTTTATGAGCCATTCGAAGATTTCACCAGCTTTTCAAAATCATTTCAAACACATACAACAGTTGCATAAATGTAACGGAATTCCTAAATACGCTTTAAACAGGTTAAGTGATATTTATCACATTTCTTTATGTGAGTGTATACATGTGTACACACATATAATTTTATGTCTGAACCATTTGAGAGTAATTTACATATTTTTACCACTTTAATCCTTTATATTTCACTGAGTATGAACTATGAACAAGGATATTTTCTTACATAACCACAGCAGGAGTACTTCACATCTATACAATGTTCATTTGATCTACAGTTCATATCCAGTTTCTTTTTTTTTTTTTTTTTTTTTTTTTTTTTTTTTTTTGCGGTACTGGGGATCGAACTCAGGACCCTGCACTTGCTAGGCAAGCGCTTATTCCACTGAGCTATATCCCCAGCCCACATATCCAGTTTCATTAACTGTCTCAGTAATATCCTTTGTAGCATTTTGCCCCTGTCCAGTACTGGATCTGGGTCCAGGAACATGCATCTTGTTGTTATGTTTCTTCAGTCTCCTTTCATTGGAAAAATTCTTCAATCTCTTTTTTCTTCGACGGCTTAGCAACATTTGAAGAATATGGATCAGTTAGCCCATAGTGTGTTCTCCAGTTGGGATTTTTCTGTTATCGCCTCATGGAGAGATCCAGGTGATGCCGCTTCAGGCAGATGACTCCCTGACTGCGGTTGCGTTCTAAGACATTGGGTCAGGGAACACTGATGTCCTCTGTCTCTAGGGTAATTTTGATCTTCAGGTCGAGATTTTTTCCATTTTATTTACAGCCATTATTCTTTCCCTATCAGATGTAGTTAATAAACACTTAGTACAAAATTATTTTGAAATACTGCAAATATCTGGTTCCTCACCAAATAGCCCTTCCTTGTCGAATTTAGTATTCATTTATTATCTGTTGCTTTGGAAAGGCAGTTTATATTTTTTATATCGACATTATTTCTTGCAACCTAGCTAAGTTACTCAGTTCTTACAGGGTTTTTAACATAGACTCTTAGAACTTTCTACATAAATTTAATATAAATAAATATACAAATTCACATGTAATATCTTTTATTAGAGACAGGTTTTCTTCCTTTTCTATACATATGTCCCCCTTTCCT
This sequence comes from Dinomys branickii, assembly GCA_004027595.1. NCBI lineage: Eukaryota > Metazoa > Chordata > Mammalia > Rodentia > Dinomyidae > Dinomys > Dinomys branickii. The sequence continues at coordinate 11,419 of PVLD010007631.1, read as the reverse complement.
TCTCTGTTCCTTCCCCTTCCTTTCTCCTCTATCCCTTCCCCTCCCCTCCCCTCCTCTCCCCTCCCCTTCCCTCCTTTCCTGCACCAGATAGGACCACTAGCACATTATTGTATAGAAAAGAATGGATATCCTTGTTTTGATCACGCTTTCAGAGAAAGCATTCAGTTTTCACCACATTAGCTTTAGGGGTTTGTTTGATGACCTTTATTAGATAGAGGAAGGTCCATTCTACTCTTAAATTGCTGAGAATTTCTACCTTGAATGTGTATGACATTTCTTTTTCCTAAATCTAGATAATTGCATAATTTTTTGTTTTTAGCCTGCTAATATGGTGAGTTAAATGTATTGATTGTTGAATGTTCAAACAATCTTGAATTTCTGTGGTAAACCCCACTGTCATGATGTATGGCCCTTTCTATGTGTTGGGGGATTACATTTACTAAAATTTTATAATAACGTTTGTTTTTATGTTCATTGGGTATTCCTTTATTCCTTCCCTCCCTCCCCACTGTTCCCTTCCCCTTCCTTTCTTTTCTTTTTTTTTTTGAAGTGCTGGGCGGGGCAGAGAATCAAACCTAGGGCCTCATGTCCTTTGTAGTTTCCTTACTGATATTTTTGGTTGGGTGTCAGAATAATACCGGCCTTATAAAATGAGTTCTGCTATGTTCCCTAATCTCCTTTGGGCAACTATTTGTAAGGAATTAATTTATTTCCTCACATGTCTTATAGAATCAATGAATGAACCCCAGTGGACTTTTGAGTTTTTTTGTTGAGATTTTAAGCTACAAAATTAATTTCTTTTATATATATGTACATGTATATATATAATTTGCCTATTATTTATTGAATTTTAATTGCTATGTACTTCATGAAATTCATCAGCTTGTCTAGGTCGTTAGATTAGCTGTGATTAGGTGGCTCCTAATGTTCTATTATGTAGACACGGTTAGTAGTGTCATCCTCTCATTTCTTGGGTTGGCAGCAGTTCTTACCTTTCTGTTTTTATTAGTCTAATTAGACTTGTATCAGCATGGACTTTTTAATCAAACAGCCTTTGATTTCACCCATTTTTCTCTATTTTCTGTCTGACTGATTCTTCCTCCTGTCTTTACTCTTTTCTTTTTTCTTATTGCTTTGTTTATCTGATGATTCTTTTTCTCTAACATTGTAAGGTAAATATATTAATCTTTAATTTGAATTCTTCCTTTTATCCTACTATACACATTAAATGTCACATGTTTCTCTCAAAGCACTGTTCTAACAGCATCCCACAAAAGTTTGGTATGCTGTGTTTTCCTTGCCAAGCAGTTCATAAACTTTCTAATTTTTTTTTTTTTTTTTTTTTTTTTTTTTTTTTTTTTTTTTTTTTTTTTTTTTTTTTTTTTTTTTTTTTTTTTTTTTTTTTTTTTTTTTTTTTTTTTTTTTTTTTTTTTTTTTTTTTTTTTTT
>PVLD010007630.1:0-89909 GCA_004027595.1 Dinomys branickii | reverse complement strand
GAAATAAATCAGCGATACATGTGCAGGCAACGTATTGTATCACTGGTGTAAGAACCCGAGCGTGGGAATATAAACTAAGAGTCATGAAGGAAATCTGTTCTAAAACAAAGAACAGATGGGATGAGGGAAAGGAGAAAAGAAAGAGACAAAAACGTATGTATGTATATATGAATATACATATAAGCAGGAGGGCTAACATCGTTCTACTATTGTATTATATCACTTAATGCTAAGCAATAATTGATGACGGGTTATTTGTTCAGTCTTGTATGTCTGTATATGTTATCCTGAACACACACTTCGAAGATATCAATATGCAAAGCAGCAACTATTGGTGGTTTTTTGTTTGTTTGTTTGTTGTTGTTGTTTGCCTGTTTTGTTTTTTGTCTTTGTATTTTTGGTTTTTGTATTTTTTCTGTTGTTGAGAAGATTAATTGTATGACTAAATTTGCATGTCTGTATATGGGTTCATATATTTACACTTCGAAGATATCAATGGATAAAGCAATGACCACTGTTGAGACCATGTCACCTTGTCTGTAGATTAGTTGTGACTGTACTATTTTTTATGCTAAGTGGTGTCTGTTTGTTCGTATGTTTTTGTACTTTTATTTTTTTAAAATAAAAAAAAGATGTGTCACATGCATATATCAATACCCCCTGAAGAATATAATCATTACATATTGTAAATATCCACTAATAAAAATAAACAAAAAACTTAAAGGAAAAACTATTGGAAAAGAGTATACATTTCTTAAAGAATACATACATATAACCAATAAGTATATGAAAAATTGCCCATCATCAGTAATCATCAGGTTAGTGCAAATTAAAACCATAATGATATATCACTTCACACCTGTTGAAATATATATTATCGAAGGAATAAATAGTAACTGATGTGGCTCTGCCCTGATCCTTTGGGACAGAGAAGCACCTCGAACCTGGGGAAGTGGTGCCAGAGTGGCCCATCTCTGTGGAACTCTCCATTGGTGGGTGAGGCCTGCTGCACAGGAGCTGCGCTGGGCTCTGTGGTCCTCTAGGTTGGGAGGTGAGGTCTGTTCTCCCCTGACCAGCTACTTGAGGATCCTGGAGCAGTGGCCTCTATCTTGCCACCATCAGATCATGGTTGAGGCCTGCACACCTTCAATCCATGGCCTGGAGATCCTGGAACTGAATGCCAGCATTCCCCTATCATGGCAGGTATGATATGAGCTGTGCATCCGAGCAATTACCTGGGGATCTCGGGCTCAGTGGTTCATGGCTGTCTACCATTTTGGGATAAGTTTGATATTGAGGTAAACTAGGGTCCCTAGAGTCCTTCAACAAGCTGCCTGGGTAGCTTGTTGCTCAGCACTTTTCATCTGGTGTCCAAAATGACAAGACACATGAGCAACATGCTGTCTCAGAACTCAACTCTACCCAGAAAAAATCCAGGAGACACTGACATAGGACAACTTGGAAGGCACATACCCAAAATCTCTGAAATGATAGCAGCTGAAGTAAAGAAACAGCTCCATCAGGCCATAGAAGAGATCAGATCAGAAATAATCTCTCAGGAAAAAAATGCAGTGACAATAATAGTGAAAGAATTTCTCAGCACATCTAGAGAAGAAACAGATAAAAAAAATAGAGGAACATAGGCAACAGATGGAAACATTATATAAACAACACAAGAATGAACTAGAATGCATGAAACAGACTCAAAGAGATTTCCAGGAATTCAAAACTTCTATTGAAAGCTTAGAAAACCACTTGAATGAAGCCAAAGATAGAATTTCGTATCTTCAAGACAGCGGCAGCTAGTAATCATGACAGGAAGGATCTCTTAAAAACAACAAGGATCCAGAAAACATCAATCCAACAGCTTCAAGACGAGGCAAAGAGAAATAATGTCCAAGTAATAGGAGTCAATGAAACAGCAGGAGGCAACACAAATGACATAAAAAGAATATTTGCAGAAATAATAGCAGAAAATTTCCCAACCATGGAAAAAGATTCTGATGTGCAGTGAAATGAGGCATATAGAACTCCAATTAGCCATAACCCAAATAAAATCACACCCAGACATTTAATAATCGAGATATCCAGTATCAAAGATATCCAGTAAAAGAACAGACTATTAAAAGCTGTTATAGAAAAGAAACAGATCACTCATAAAGGAAAGCCCATCAGAATGACAGTAGACTTCTCAACACAAACCATGCAATCAAGAAGAGCTTGGAGCTGAGACAAAACAGCTTCCAACCCTGATGTATCCTGCAAAACTGTCCTTCAAATTCAATGGGGAAATAAAATATTTCTACAACAAAGAACAACTGAAGAACTTCATGAGTGCCAAACCAACATTACAAAAAGTACTAAAAGATATTCTAAGCAGAGAAAAAAAAGACTACCACCTCAAGAACAACAAAGGAAAGGAACTCTCAAGCAGAGCAAGTAATTAAACAGATGGCAAAAGAAGGAAACCAACAGCAAGTAAATAGCATGACAAAGATAAGCCAACATATATCAGTTATAATCATTAATGTAAATGGCCTCAATTCACCAGTCAAAAGAAACAGACTGACAGAGTGGACTAAGAAACAAAATCCCACAATACGCTGTATACAGGAAACACACTTTATGCAAAAGGAAATCCATAGACTGAAATTCAAAGGATGGAAAACAATTCTCCATGCAACAGATTCCCAGAAAAAAGCATGAATAGCTATTATGTTTGCAGACAATGTAACCTTCAAACTGAAAATAATCAAAAGAGATAAAGGAGGCCACTACATACTAGTTAGGGGACAGCTGCAAGAGGAAGAGACAGCAACCCTAAACATGTATGCAGCAAATACTGGAGCACCAAACTATATAAGGCAAATCGTAACAGAAAAAACCAAATAATCCATAACACTATTATAATAGGGGACCTAAACACCCCTTTGACACAAAGAGACATGTCAACTAGACAAAAAATCAGCAAGGAAATAACAGACGTGAACCAAATCTGTGAACAAATGGACTTAGTAGACGTATATAGAGTATTCCACCCCACAACAGCAGAATACACATTTTAATCAGTTGTACATCAGACTTTTCTCTAAAACAGATTATATTCTAGCCCATAGAGCATACCTACCTAAATGCAAAAGAATTGAAATTGTCCCATGCTTATTATCTGACCACAGTGCAATGAGTTGGAAATTATTGACAAAAGAAACTCCAAAAATTCCATAAACACTTGGAAATTAAACAACCTCCTGAATAACCAATGGGTCACACAGGAAATTAAAGAAGAAATTAAAAAATACCTATAAACAAAAATGCACATACAATCTTTCAGAATCTGTGAGATGAAATGAAAGCAGTTTGAAGGAAATTTATAGCAGTGAACTCACACATAAGAAAAACAGAGAGAGAGCAAATAAATAGCCTAATGCTGCACCTCAAAGATTTAGAAAAAGAAGAACTCAAGCCCAAAGAAGGGAGGGGATTATAAAGACCAGAGCAGAAATTAATGCAACTGAGATGAAGAAAACACTACAACGAGTTGGTTCCTTGAAAGAATAAATAAAATTGATAAACCCCTAGCCAACCTTCTGAAAAAAGGAAAGGAAAAAATTTAAATTCATACAATAAGGAATGAAAAGGATGAAATCACTACAGATCCTACAGAAATTCAAAAATTCATTAACACCTACTTTGAAGATCTTTACTTCCATAGGATAGAAAATTCTGAAGAAATGGACTGATTTCTAGATATGTATGAATTACCAAATTTGAATAAGGAATATATAAACACCCTGAACAACCCATTATCAATTAATGAGATTGAAAATGTCATTAAAAACTTACAAAGAAAAGCCCAGGCCCTGATGGAGTCACAGTAGAATTCTATAAAATATTCAGAGAAGATTTAATGCCAACACTCTTCAAACTCTTCATTGAAACTGAAAAGGAAGCAATTCTCCCTAACTCAGGTCTGGAGGCAAGTACTATACTCTTACCAAAATTTTGGTTGGAATGACCCAACCAAGAAAGAGAACTAAAGACCATTCTCCCTAATGAACGTAGATGGAAAGATGTTCAATAAAATGCTAGAAAATAGAATGTAGCGAATCAAGAGGAAAATAATACACCATGACCAATTTGGATTCATTCCAGGAATGCAGGGATGGTTTAATATACATGAATCAATTAATGTAATACACCATATCAATAGAGCCAAAGACAAAAAGCACACAATCATCTCAATAGATGTGGACAAAGCTTTTGACAACGTCCAACATGCGTTCATGATATAAACCCGAGAAAAAATAAGAAGAGGTGGCTTTACCTCAACCTGATCAAAGCCATCTATGACAATCCAACAGCTAATCATACTAAATGGACAAAAACTAAAAGCTTTCACTTTAAAGACTAGGAGATATGATAGACATTGTAAAATGAAAGGAAAATGCTCAAAAGTAAAGGACAACTGGGTTGTGAGAAAAGAGAAGGGAAAGAAGAGGAAATTATGTATATATGTATATATAGGATACTTAACAGTGATACTGTCTTCCATTGCTTCACTGAAAGGAACAGTTAATGATTATTTGTTTGATCAATATTGCATGTCTCTATTTATTTTCCTGTGAAACCACTTCGAAGATATCAATACATAATACAGCAACCATTGTTAATTTCCTACCACTTTGTCTGTAATTCTGTATTGTTTTTATTGTTATTGTGCTATTTTGTAAATGGATGTTGGTTTGTTAATATGTTTTCCTTCTTTTCTTTGTAAAATAAATTTGAAAGATAAAAGCATTCACTTTATCAAACAGGGCAAGGATGTCCACTGTCACCACTCCTTTCAACATAATTCTGGAAGCATTAGTCAGAGCAATTAGACAAGAGAGAGAAATAAAAGGAATATGCATAGGAAAAGAAGTGAAACTCTCACTATTTGTAGATGACATGATACTTTACATGCAAGACCCCAAAAACTCCACAAGAAGACTCCTTGAATTAATTGACAAATTCAGTAGTGTAGCTAAATACAGAGTCAGCAGTCAAAAATCAATAGCATTCCTCTACACAAACAATAGACTGAGAGAAAAATTAAGGAAACCATACCTTTCATGATAGCATACAAAGAAATGAAATATTTATGAATCAATCTAACAAAAGAAGTAAAAGATCTATTCAATGAATATTGTACTACTCTGAAAAAAGATTGAAGATGACTTCAGTAAATGGAAAAATATTCCTTGCTCATGGATAGGAAGAACCAATGTTGACAAAATGGCCATACTATGAAAATTGTTGCACAGATTCAAAACAATTCCCATTAAAATACCATTAGCATATCTCACAGACCTAGAAAAAACATTCCATAAATTCATCTGGAACCAGAAGAGACCCATAATAGCAAAAGCAATCCAGGGGAAAAAGACAAGTCAGGTGGAATCACAATCCCTGACCTGAAATTATAATATAAAGCTACTGTAATAAAACAACCTGGTAATGGCCAACAAACAGACCTGAGGATCAATGGAACAGACTGAAAGAGGTGCCACAACCACAAACACACGCAGCCACTTAATCTTTCACAAAAGTGCCAAACGTGCTTACTGGAAGAAAGATAGCTTCTTTAATAAATGGTGCTGGAAAAATTGGCTTGCCACCTGCCAAAGACTGAAAATAGATCCAAATCTATCACCATGCACCAAACTCAAGTCAAAATGGATCACAGACCTCAATATTAAAACAGAATCTCTAAATCTATTGGAAGAGAAAATAGGCAAAAACCTTGAAGACATAGGAGTAGGCAGAGAGTTCATGAACAAAGATCAAACTGCAAGGGAAACACTTCAAAGAAGCAACAACTGGGACCTCATCTTACTGAAAAGTTTTTGCACATCTAAAGAAATCACCAGCAGAGTAAAAAGAAAACCCACAAATTGGGAAAATTGCTGGCTATCGCTAAGACAAAGGTCTTCTACTTAGAACTTATAAAGAATTAAAAAACATCAACCTCCCCAAATTCAAAGACCCAATTCTGAAATGGGCATCTAAGATGATACACACTTCTCAGAGAAAGAAATACAAATGGCAAATAAATACATGAGAAAATGTTCAACATCTTTAGTCATTCAAGAAATACAAATTAAAACAACACTGAGATTTTATCTTACCATAGTAAGAATGGCTAGCATTAAGAAATCAACCAATAACACATGCTGGTGAGGCTGTGGAGAAATAGAAACTCTTCTCCACTGCTGGTGGGAATGTAGACTGGTGAAACCACTGTAGAAATTGGTTTGGAGATTCCTCAGCAAACTATGTCCAAAGGTCCCATTCAACCCAAGTATTCTCCTTCTGGGTATTTTCCTAGAAGATCTGAAAACATCATATCACAGTGATACATGTACACCCATGTTTACAGCAGCACAATTTGTAATAGCTAAATCGTGGAAGCAACTCAAATGTCCATCCACTGAGTATTGGATTGAAAAATTGTGGCATTTTTATATGATGGAATATTACTCAGCTATAGAGAAAGACAAATTTGAGGCTTTTATAGGTAAATGGTCACAACTAGAGACCATACTCATAAGTGAAATAAATCAGATGTCAACGTGTAAGCAATGTATTTTCTCACTAGTGTAAGAATCTGTAAGTGTGAATATAAATTAGGAGGTATGATAAACATTGTGAAATGAAAGGAAACTGCTCAAATGTAAAGAGAAACTTGGATGAGGGGAAAAAGAAAAGGAAGAAAGGGATAATTATGTATGTATTTATGTGCAGGATAGGTAACATAGTTATACTACTGACTTCTGTTGCTTTATTGTGAGGAATAGTTAATGATTAGTTTGATCAATCTTTAGTTTGATCAATGATAGTTTGATCAATCTTTCATGTGTATATTTGTTTTTCTGAGTATACACTTTGAGGTGATCTATATGTAATATAACAACCATTGTTAATTCCCTGTCACCTTGTCTGTAATTCAGTTTTGCTTGCACTATTCCTGTGCTACTTTGGAAATGGTGGTCCATTTGTTAATATGTTTTCATTATCTAACTTTTAAAAACTAAATAATAATAATAACCTATGTGGGAGATAATTTGGAGAAAAGGGACAGCTGATTACTATTAGCAGGTATGTACATTAGTGCAGCCACTAAGCACAACCCATGGAGTTCCCTCAAAAATTAACAAATAAAACAAGAATATAATATAGCAATGCTACTATGATGGTATATTCAAAAGATATTAAATCAGTATGTATTTAAATATCTGAACTCTCATTTCAATGAGAGCATTCATCACAAAAGTCAAGATATAGAAATTTCTTAAGTATCCATCATGACAAAAATAAAGAAATATGATCTATGTACACAGTACAATATTACTAAGGTGTAAATAAGAAAATCCTGTTATTTTCTACAACACATATGAACTTGTGTGATATTATGTGAAGAGAAATGAGCCAGACTTAGAAAAGCAGGCTTTGCCTAAACTCACTTTTGTGTAGAATCTAAGTCTCCACATCATTGAAACAGTAAAATAGCGATAACCAGAGATTGCGAGGCGGCGAGTTGGGTAAATGTTTGTCAAAGGAAACAAAGTTCCTGATAGAAAGGACGAATAATTTCAAGAGATCTATCATAAATCGTGATGAGGATAGTTAATAACAATGAACTGCACAAATAAGAAATAAACACACAACACATAAAATGGGGGAAATCTTTTTCTAAAAAAACAGTCTGATAAATATCAATATTCAAAGTATATAAGCAATTTTATAGCTTGGAAACAAAATCAGCCATCACCACAATTGCAAAATATGCACAAATTTGAAATGATATTTCTCCATAAAAGATATATAAGCCATCAACAAGCACATAAAAATGTTCAGTTATTCATAGGGAAATGATAATAAAAAGCACACAATGGGGAGAGATATTTCTAATAAAATTTTAAAAAATGTTAACAAGATAGTGAAAAACAAATGTGAGCAATGAAAAGAACAAATGAAATTTGACAATGAAAATGTATCAGGTAGCATGAGAAACAGTCGGCTATTCCTGAAGAACTTAAACATATAGAAACCATATGACCCAAAAAAATCTAAGTCCCACATATATGACCCAGGCAACTGGAAGCAAACATAAACATGCATGGATTTATAGTAAAAGTAGATTCTGTGAAATGCTTTGCAAGCTGATTTTACTGTCATGTGAACATGATGGATTGTACTTAGAGAAAGACAGCTGTACTGTCACTAGGTAATAGTCTTAGGGGACCATCATTGGATGTAGTCTGCCACTGACTGAACTAGTGTTATGTACTATTATGACTGTAGTCATAGCAGCACCATATACAATAAGCGAAGGTAGAAATTTCCATTAGTGCATAAATGACTAGCAACTATCCCTACAGCGGGATGTTTTTGTCTGTAAAAAGGTATGAAGCAAGTTAACATTTACCAATAAATCAGCCAAAAATGAAGTGAGAATGAAAGAAGAAGAAAAGGAACAAATGAGAAAAGGGAAATAAGGATCAGAAAATCAAGAACAGCTCAGAATCGGCAGAGGCATCATCTCAGTATGAATGCAATGAACAAACCTGCTTTAGAAAGTAGATTCCAGATTTCAGGTTGAAATGGCGAACATTATTTTTACAAATATGGAGATAACAAGCCTGGGAGTATGAGCTCAGTGTATGGCACAGCTGATAGTACATCCCCAGTTGATCACTTACAAAATGCACAAATGAAAGAAAATGTCTCAAATAAATAATATTCAGGTTTAAAGTTATACATATAAAGTGACCAACATAGTTCCAGAAGGGTAAGAACTTCACTTTGATTATTCTGGTTCTTCCAGACAAAACAAAACCATAATCAAAGTAAAATGAAGAACATTAATATTCAAGGAATAATTTTCCAGAGAACAATCTCAGCACTTGTAAATTAAAGTTGGAAATATCGAGGATGCCCATACAAAAACTAACAAAACCTGGAACTCATGGACCATACATGGGTAAGAAAAATTAAATAGCAATTACTGAAGGGATTGGCAAGGAAAAATGAATACAAAAATATACAACTGATAATCATGCAGCTTGGGTACTGAGGAAATTAAACATGTCTTTTAAGAAAGGCAAAAAGGGTGTTGAAGTTCATAGCATTCGGCCAGGGCTACACGATTTCTGCTCAGTTCTGATGTCCATGATCCATCAAGGAGAAAATGTTGCCCTGCTGAGGAATCTTCCCAAGGCCCCATTCACATCCTTATTTCTCAGACTGTAGATGAAGGGGTTCAGCATGGGGGTCACCACCGTGTACATCACAGAGGCAATTGTGCTACTTTGGGAAGAATGGGTCACAGCAGAACTGAGATGAACTGCAAATCCTGTTCCGTAGAACAAGGAGACCACACAGAGGTGAGACCCACAGGTGGAAAACGCTTTGTACCTGCTCACAGAAGAGGACATCCTCAATAAGGATGAGACAATGTGAGAGTAAGAGAAAAGAATCCCAATGACAGGAAACACACCCAACAGGGCGGTCACCACGTACAGAAAGATGTTGTTGATGAGGGAATCAGAGCCAGCCACCTTGAGCATCTCAGTCAGTTCACAGAAGAAATGAGGGATTTTAGTGCCTATAGAGAAGGTCAGTTCCTTCATTAGTAGAATATGAATCAGAGAGACCCAGAACATAATGATCCAAGACATCAGAACCAGAAGACCACAGAACTGGGGGCTCATGACGACTGTGTAGCTCAGGGGGTGGCAGATGGCGACAAATCGGTCATACGCCATCACAGTCAGTAGGAAATTATCCATTCCAAGAAAAATATTGAAAAAATAAACTTGAATGAGGCACTGTACATAGGAGATGCCTTGGTTCTGTGTCTGGATGTTCACCAGCATCTTTGGGACCGTGGAAGAAGTTATACAGATGTCAATGAAGGACAGGTTGGAGAGGAAGAAGTACATGGGGGTGTGGAGGTGGGAGTCAGAGCTGGCGGCAAGGATGATGAGCAGGTTCCCGAGCACCGTGACCAGGTACATGGACAGGAACAGTCCAAAGAGTAGAGGCTGCAGTATAGGATCATCTGAGAGGCCCAGAAGGAGGAATTGTGATGCACCTGTGTGGTTGTCTGATTCCATGTAGCAGCTGAGGAAGGAGAGAAAATCACAACACTCCATGAACAGTCATTTTGAACCTCAGTCATCACTTTACAAAGTCACCCATGAATGTGTATCTTCCATGCAGCACTGATTCCTGCCGGTGACCATAATTCCTCAGCCACGTGGCATTTGTCATGTAAAGTGTATAGTCACCACTTTTCACCTTTTGTCTAAGATCAAGTGTAGTAAAGTGTATATTCATTAAGACTTTCTGTTCTTCATCAAGACTTTTCTTAAATGACCAACAATTTCTCTTTATCATTCTAGAGGTGAAGGCTGGCACCCACTTTCTCTCCTGTTGTCCTCCTCCCCACCCTCTCCCCTCCTGGGGACACATACACTCTGTCCAGCAGTTGTCAGTGAAGCTTTCTCTTTGTCAGGATCTTTGCATAGGAAGCCCACAGGGGTCTGATGGAGGCTGAGACTATACAAGTGCAGGGGAGGGATGTTATTAAGCTTTCTACAGTCTCAAGATTGAAATTCTCAGAGCTCTTCATTAAATAAATTGTTCAATTTTTTTCCACTTGCCAAATAAACTCAGCTCCCTTGGGGCACAAAATAAATACCAAAGCGGAATTTTCTTTCATCAATTTTATGTCTCTGGAAATAGTGTCAGGGGAACATGGTTCTGTTTCCTTCCAGAAAAGCGTGGGGTTTTTTTAGTCAGGTGAAAAAGTTGTAGGTGCTGTCTAAGAAAAGATTAATTTCTAGAGAGAACCAGTCTTGGGAGCTATGTCCCATAATGCACTTCCTTCCAGTAATCTTTGGAGATTTTAGAAATCATTTCAAGTTGGTAATGTTATGGGAGAAATTAAATTCTTGCCTTTTCACTTTCTTTATCATTCTTGTTTTTCAAATTTATTCTCTATGGACTCACTTATATTGGCAGATAAAGGCATACCTGTGTGTGACATACAGGGCAATATGTAGAAGTATTTTACACCATGCAAAGGTGAAATAAAAAACTTAGCGTTTGCATAGCCTCATCGGTTATTTTTGTGAAAGGAACACAGGACATCTGCAGAACATTTTTCAAGAACGTAATATATCATGACAAGGGAAAGCAATTGAATTGAGGTTAAATTGCTCTTTCTGGCCACTTGTTCTCCACATCTCCTTGCTTTTTTAATGTTTGCTTGGCACCTCTAAGACATTCGTCTTATATTTTTAGAGAGACAGATTACAGATTTTCATTTCCGTGGGGCCCATCACACTGCCGCATTTTGTCTTTTCACTGATGCTACACTTCCCTGAAAAATCTTGACTCTCAGGGCAACACATCAATGTGCGCATATTTGAACAAGTGGATACTAAAATTGTACACCTCACAGGCTTGCTCTGTCTTATGATATCTCTCAAGGTAAGCCTGTCTGGAGATTCTGAGAAGAGAATCTGATGTAGTCCTTTTGCCTGGTCCACTGGGACCACTGTAGAATTAGGCAGTGCTCTGAGCCTCACACCACTCCTGCCAGCAGGGTACCAGGCTACAACTGCAGGGCCACCCAAGCTGCCACAGCACTGAAGCAAACTCAAAGTCTCATACACAAGTGGGGCCAGCACAGTGCTGGAGAAGGTCCACAGCCCACTGCTGTGATGCTTGTTTGTCACTGAGATTTTCTGGGTGCCCAAAGCCAGTGTAGCTAATCAGTAGCAAGGCTGACTGTAGGTCAGGTCTGCCTTTCCAGGGTTACATGCTGATGCTGGTGCCGTTTCCTGTAATGATTCAGTCTGTGGGAATCAGCCTGTTGTCAAAGGAGTTGAAGGTCTTCCATTTCTGGATTTTAATGTTACCAACCCCAGTATTAGGGTCCAAGTCAAAGTAAAGTGTTCAATTCCTTCTCCTTTCCCAAAGTGGATGATCCTTTCTCTATGTCTCACACTGCAGGGGTTTGGATAGGGTGATGTGGGTTATAGAAAACTATCCTTTCCTTTTCATCATTTGCTACTGTTAAATTATAGCCAAGAACTGTGGTCCTTCAAATGATTTATGTAGCGCTTCGGAAGTCATTGTCCTGTGTAGATGGTTGAGGAAAGTGAAAAAACGTACTCAGATTCTGCTCACAGACTTCTCTTTCAAGCACAAGTGTCAAGACAGTTCTCACAAGTCTGTGTTATGCTTACAGTCTGTTTGCCAGGCCACATAACTGATAGCAACATATACAGTGTCTTACAAAACTTTATTCATCATACATGGGGTCATAGAAGGATTCTTGTTAAGAATGAACACTATTGCTGTGCATGGTGGTGCATACCTGTAATCCCAGGACTGGAGAGGCTGAGGCAGGACTGCTTCAAACTCAAGTCCAGCCTGAGCTATATAGCGAGTTCAAGTCAAGTGTGAACTAAACACTGACACCCTTTCTCAAAAAACAAATGTAAAAGTGTGATCACTATGCAGATAGAAAGAGGGAGACTATTATCAGAAACACAGATGATAGGAAATGTTGCTGAGGATATGGAGAATAGAGATCCTTCAATGTTGCTGACAGTAGTGTGAGTTACTGAAATTATTTTGGAATATAATATGGAGTTTCCCGCCAAAAAAAGTGAAAATGAAGCTACCATAAATTTCAGCCATTCTTCTACTAAATATCCATCTAAAGGGTGTGAAATCAGTATGTCAATCGATACGTACACTCCTATCACTATGGCAACATTATTCACAATAGTCACAGTATAGGTTCAATATAAGTATCCCTTATCAAGCAAAGAGAAAATGAAAATGTGGTACATATAAACAATGGAACACAATTATTCAGGAATACAAAAGAAGATAATCCGGGCATTTGCTTCAACTTGAACAACCTTTGAAACAGTAAATCAGTGAAAAACTCCAGGCAGAGACAGACAAACACCATACGAGCACATTTATATTTGAACATAAAGAAGGATAATTTCTGGGAACAAAGTAAAGTGATGACTATGAAAGGTGTTGTACAAAAAATTAGGTAGATTTTGGTGAAAGGACACAAGAGTTCAGTTAAACAGAAATAGTTTCAAGATATCGATTCAATCATATTTGCCTTTTATAAATTATTACCATGGTGGTTCATGCTGGTGATTAAAATCACAGAATTTCTTACTTATTCCACATTTTTACTTAAAGTTCAGATGAAACTGTTGGCTACAATTCCTGAATTATCTTGTCAAATTAAATCTACAGCACAATATAAAACCATCTCTGGTCATGTATTTATACTTTGGTCTTCAAGAACAGTAAAAAATGACAAATTTTAAAATGAATTAAAAACCATTACAATATTAATAATTTTTTTAGTAGGGAGCTAACAATGATTGCTGTATTACATAATGTTATCTTCAAATTGGCTACTTAGTCATACAAATAAAGGCACGTACAACTGATTAAACAATTTTCTCTGTCCTCATCTCTGTTGTTCCCCCATTTAAGCAGTTGTCTTCGCTTTGATAATAACTTCACTTTTTGGTTTTATTCACTGCCTCGGGCTCTCACATTGGGAAGGCACATGACTACTTCAAATTATGTTGCAACAGACATGGGTGCACACAAATTACACTGGCACTAGGTGGAGAGGCACCCAACCTCAAAGACAGCACATGGGCAGGGACCCAGGCACACTATGATCAGCACCCCACTGACAAGCTCTCGAGGCCCTCGGGGCTCTAGTTGAGTCTGCGGGGTGGCCCCCGATACTTCCAGGCTTAATAACTGTTTTAAAATGCCACATATTCTTTCTTTGTTTTGGGTTTGTTTTTTTTTTTCGGTACTGGGGGTCGAACTCAGGACCCTGTGCTTGCTAGGCAAGCACTTATTCCACTGAGCTATATCCCCATCCCCTAAAAACAGTCCTGTTACCTGAATGTCTTCTTTTTTTTTTTTTTTTTTGGCGGTACTGGGGATGGAACTCAGGACCCTGTGCTTGCTAGGCAGGCAAAATGCCACATATTCTTTGATGGGGCAAATACCAAAGCGTTTTCCTTACAATTTTCACCAAGGTGCTTTACAAGTAAAAATCTATCTCCTGTATGGAATGCAGACAAAAGCAAGCCACAGAAAACTGAGAACCCATGGAGCTCACTCCCAGGGGAAGGCTGTGGCCCCTAACTCTCCCTGCACGGTGCTGGTGCCTTGCCGCACCTGTGGGTGCCCAGAGTTACACCCATGAATGGCGGGGCCAGGAACCCAGGTGCCATCTGCAGTCATTTCTACAACTCCCTTCAAGTCCTGATTCAAGAGACCAAAGAACACTACTGACATTTGTTTGGTGTCATCTTGTTTTCTGAAATTCCCCTGTCTGCACCTTGATCTCTAAACTGCTATACCTAGCACCAAATTGTCAAGCAGACTTGCTGTAAAGCTGCTCAGTTCCATTACTACCTTGCTATGCTTACTAGCTTCCTAATCCTTTATAGCTGAAAAAGGATATGTGGAGGTAAATGGCTGTTTGAATCTATCTGCCCAGAAATGTGAGGAAACAACCATTTGCGGTCCTAATCTTTTGGTCAGTATATGCCCAAATTCACATGCCATCATGCAGAGAAAAATGAAAAAGAAATGGTAACAAACCTATCTTTAAGAAAGGAGAGAGGAAGTTGGCTGGGGCATTGCTTATTGGTAGATCACTGGTCTAGAACATGGCAGGCCCTGCATTCAATTGCCAAAACTACAAAAAAAAAAAAAAAAAACAAAAAAACTACTTTCTTGTTAGAAGACAGGAAACAATCTTAAGTACATTAGTATTTACAGAGAGATTTTTAAAGACATATCAACCATTTCTCCAGGATCTTTCTTGGATTTCATGAGTTATTCGACTGCTGTATTAGTCATTTTGCTTCACCAATCTGGAAAAAAATATTCAAATATTCTCTGAGTCCATGACAAGCTTTGTCTGTAAATAAGGGATGAGTAGACTCTCTGGCTACCACCAAACTCTAAAATTCAACATAACCCTTCAAGTGCTTTTATTTAAATCATGTACTCTTAAACTATCTATTTTTAATGACACAATGACAAATCTGGGTCCGCCAAATGTGAAACCCTAAAGCAATCTGCATCTCAAGAGTGAAATAAAGATAACCAACATGGTGGGACAAGAAGCTATTCTGAGCTTTTCTCCCATGTCACCCTGTAACTCTGAGAAACCAGAGTTGGGGGCCTGGGATATTAACAGACACCTAAGATAAAACTTATGGAAATGTTATATATCTTTAAAGTATAGCTTCAAGAAAACAGGATGTTCAAATATGGCAAATTACCACTCAATGGGGAAATGGCCCCAAAGCTCTCTGCTAAGCTGGCACCAAAAATTTAAAGAAACCAAGCTGGACAGAATAGGAATATACATAATTAATAACTTCTTCACAGAATGAAATGCCTATAAAAAAATTAAATCGGCCCATTTTTTTGTCAAAGAAATCAATAAAATTAAGGACATTTTGGAAGGACTTAAGGTCACATTCAAAATTAAATGGAAAACTTCCAAACGTAGAAAGCAAAATTAGAAATTTCGTTAGCTGCATAATTCCATCTACCCCATTGAAACAGAAAAAGTTTGGAGTTGTGATGATCCCAAAAAGTGCTCACTTTCAAAACTAACACCAACAATTTCAGCATGACCCAATAAGCTGTTTTTCTTTTCTGTTCTGCCCGTGCCATGTATGCTTGAGTTGAATGAAGAACCCTTTGCAACTGCTCCTGAGAGCAAAGAAGAAATGGAGTAATCCAGTAAGCCTGAGAAGTCCAGGAACCTAAGAGCCTTTTCCCTGGCTGGTCATGGCCATTTTATGCTTCAATACAAAAGGCTTAAAAGCTGCTTTGAGGAAAAAGAATCATATCCTGGCTCCTTGGATACCCTGTGAAAGACCACAAAGTAGACAGCTGTTCACCAGTAATTAGGCTAAAACTCTTGGACATGATAAAAAATGAAAAACAAAAGAAAAAGAAATTTAAAAGTTTCCTATTGAAACCTTTTATTGTTTTTGATACGAGAAACATCTCTGCCCATAATTTACTGTGGCCTGGAATGAATGACACTAACTTGCGTTGGGGCCAATTTGAACCAAAGCCAAAATGGATTTTCCTCAGGTCTATTTAGTTGACACATGGCACTTCACTGGTGACTTTTTCATATGATCTTTAACAAGAACTCATAAGCCACACTGATTATGCTCCACGAGATGAGGGACTGCTGATAATTCAGATGGGCTCCCCTGAAGAGATCTGTCAACTTCCTGTCTGATTCTAGCCAGACTGTTTTGAAAACCTTGGAGAAAGTTGGAAACTCCCCACCAATCTGAGACTGTATGCAAGTTTTCACAACACTCAATGGGGGAGGAAAAAAGAACCCCATCATGGCACCCAATGTACCTCCACAGATAAAGTCATTTACCAAATGAGTACGGTGAGTTCTTGCAGGAGGGAGATGCTCCATAAATGGGACCTCAAAGGCCAGGAAAAAAGAACATTGCTGAATCCATTATGGAAAACAATGGGCCCAAGCCTCAATAATAGGATTCCATGGCATTTCAGTGCCCTGAAGGTCTGGTAAGCGTTTGTAAATATGTCATGATGGTTGTGATCTTGAGGCAATGTGTCAACTCTTTCCAACGGAGTGATTTGGCTTCTGTTATTCCTGCAAGTGTTGCCGCCACACCATGGGCTGTACAGTCTGGAGCCCCAACATACTTATGGAGGAAGCCAGATAAATCCTCATACAGACCAAACATAAGCACCACAGTAGTTGTTTTCTGCACTAATAGGGGAAAGATTCCACGATACAAGTTTCAAAATCCACGCCTCCTTGACGGAAGTACTGTGGCCCGAATGTTAATTTTATGAAGCTGCTGCCAAAAGAGGACCTTCTGAATTGGAAATATGATTGCTATATTGCTGAAAGCTCTGCAGCAGCCACACAAGCAATGCTTCATTTCACCAACACTGGTAATGTGGGGTGGTATGTCTTGTTCTGAAGACATTAGGATTGGTGGCTTCTTTTTATAAACTTCTCAACCCATAGTGTTGCTTTGGGTCTCTCTTGTGCATGAAGGATTTTTTTAACCTGTGACACCAGCTGAGCCTTGCACTGTAGGGAATGACAACTTTTGGGTAACTTTCTCAATTTCTTCTATTACTATGGGTCTGTTACATTCCCTCTCCTGGAGTCAATTTTGATTCCTCAGTTTCCGTGGTAGGCACCCCATGCCTCCCACCCAGAGGACAGCCTGTGAGTGAGCCCACGCCTGTGCAGGTGCAGGCCTCCACACAATAATTTGTGAGGAAACCATGCCAGCGCTTAACATAAGTTCTTTATGCCCAGTTAGAAATCTCAGGAATGCCTGTAACACATCTTACTAAATTTGGAAGTTTATGCATTGTAATAAGTAAGAAAAGCTAAAAGTGGTTACTGAGAGATTTATTTGGGGACAAATAAATACAAAAATACACAAAAACAGAATCATGGGGGATCAGAGAAACTAAACATAACTTTTAGGAAATATAAAAAGCTACAGTATGAAATTCGTATCTCTCTCAGAGGACACAACATTCACTTAGTTCTGAGATCAATGGTCCATGAAGGACCACTGCTCTCCTGAGGAGTCTGCCCAGGGCCCCCTTCACATCCTTGTTCCTCAGGCTGTAGATGAACGGGTTCAGCATGGGTGTCACCACCGTGTACATCACCGAGGCCACTGTGCTACTCTGGATAGAAAGGGTCATAGCAGAACTGAGATAAACCCCAAATGATGTTCCATAGAATAAGGAGACCACACAGAGGTGAGACCCGCAGGTGGAAAATGCTTTGTACCTGCTCACTGAAGAGGACATCCTCAGTAAAGAAGACACAATCTGAGAGTAAGAAAAGAGGATTCCAGTGACAGAAAGTCCCCCCAGTAGGGCAGTTGCCACATATAGGAAGATGGTACTGATGAAGGGGTCAGAGCTGGCCACCTTGAGAACCTCAGCCAGTTCGCAGAAGAGATGAGGGATTTCGGTGCCATTCAAGAAGGTCAGTTGCTTCATGAGCAGAATATGAATCAGGGAGACCCACAGCATGATGATCCAAGAAAGCAGGACCGAAAGGCCACAGAGCTGTATGTTCACGATGACTGCATAGTTCAGGGGGTGGCAGATGGCTACAAAGCGGTCATAGGCCATCGCAGTCAGTAGGAAATTATCCATTCCAGCAAAAGTATTTAAAAAATACACTTGAGTAAGGCACTCTACATAAGAGATGACTTTTTTCTCTGCCTGGACATTCAGTAGCATCTTGGGGACTGCAGTGGAGGTGAAGCAGATGTCCACAAAGGACAGGTTGGAGAGGAAAAAGTACATGGGGGTGTGGAGGTGGGAGTCAGAGCTGACGGCTAGGATGATGAGCAGGTTCCCCAGAACAGTGATCAGGTAGATGGACAGGAAGAGTACAAAGAGAAGAAGCTGCAATATACGATCAGCTGAGAGGCCCAGCAGAAGGAATTGTGATGTATCTGTATGGTTCTCTGCTTCCATGTGGTTGGTGTATCCTCTGGAGATGAGGGCAGAAAACAATGAATGAAGAGTCACTCGGAACGTGCAGTTCGTCATTACACTACAATATCAGCCTTTGAGAAGTGGCTTTCCTCTGCTACCGATTCGTGCCAGAGAGTCTGATGTACTTCGCTAGGGTGCAGACCATTTCTCCTTTTTAAAGTGCTTAATCATCCAGACGGTCTTTGAGAGAGCAGAAACATCTCTTCTATCATTGAGTCATTAATTTAAGTTCTCTTTTAATTCTACAGACCTGAGCTAGTTTTTCCTTCGATATGACTCATGCAAAGGAATTGAAAGGACTTCATAACTTTTCTACAACAATCTCCATACTTCTTTATGCTACAGCTTTATAATAGTGATTATACCTGGATTTTAATCCATATATTGATACTGAGACTTGATACTTTGTGGTGATGTGATTCTTCTCTCCCCCGCCTGACTTTTCTCTACATACATGTGATTGTTGCTGTTACCCTCTTTGTGAGGATTTAATGTGTGTCTGTGCTCAGTAGTAGTCTCAATAATTTATATCTGCCATCATTATTGCTAAAGTTTTTTAAAAATCCCTCCTTTATGATATTTTGGATGTATAAATCTCCCAGTGAACACTGACATTTTGAGTTCTTATCTGAATCTTTAATAGTACACATTAGTTATACCACGTAGTAGATTTTATTTGATATATTTGTACATGCATATAGCATACTTTGATTATTAACTCCCACCATATTTCCTGCTCACTCGCCCATCATGATTTAGAGTAAGAAGACAAGATGACAGATAGAAGCACAGAGTACTATTTCTTTCTCTGCTACTTGGAGTCAAACAGCTAGCATGTAGCTGCTTATCAAAATGTGTGACTGATGGAGCTGGGGATATAGCTCAGTGGAATAAGCGCTTGCCTAGCAAGCGCAAGGTCCTGAGTTCGATCCCCAGTACCGCAAAAAAAAAAAAAAAAAAAGCGTGACTGGGAATGCACTTAGAGCTGACAGTGGACAGACTTATAGGAACACAGAGATAGTGAACAGTGGCAGAAAAGCGACAGAGAGCACCTGTGGCGCTGGTTCTGGGGCAGTGCAGTAGAGGACGGAGTTACCAGAAAAAGAGTTTGAGATCCAGGAAGCATGACTAGTGCAGAAATTTGCAATGTCAAGAAAGGCAGAAAAAATGAGATTTGGTATCTTCAGAATAGGCTGGAGCTAGAAAAATTCTCTGCAATTCCAAGTTTATACTAGGGAGCCATCTGACCTTGGTGCTTGGAGAAACAAAAGCCAAAACAGTCTCCACCAACTACATTCATTCAATATTTTCCTCAACATTTATAGGAACTGGTAATATAAGAAAATGAAATTTCACTTATGCCTATGGTCTCATGGTGCATCCATTCACCTAGAAATGTTTCAAGTTTGTCCTTCTTTATGATTCAGTAGTACTCTATTGTATAAAAAGACCATATATTTTTATCCATTCCTTGGTTAATGGACATTTAAGTTGTTTCCATGATTTCACTATTACAAATTGTTCTGCTATAAACATCAGTGCACATATATTGCTGTGGCATGATGTTTTTAATTCCTCTGGGAAGATACCCAGAAGGAAAATATCTGGATTGAATGGGACCTATAATCCTACTTTTTTGAGGAATGTCCATACTGATTTCCACAGTGGTTGCACCAGTCTACACTCCCACGAACAGAAGTGAAATCAATCAGACTCACATGCATAAACATCATATTGTCTCCCTGATATAAGAAACTGAAAAAGTAAAGAAGGACCAGAACATACAATACAGTTTGTGAAATTGGAAGCAATTGTTCAAAAAGAAAGAGGAACTAGGGAAAGGAAAATGGGGAAGGAAGAGAAAAGGAAAAAAATTACAAGATAGCTATAATACTAATCTTTCTCAATTCATTGAAAAAAAAGACTTGTGCTAATATCATTTGGAGAATTTTTATGCCTATATCTTACATTCTGAGTAATAACTTTAAAGACAATGATATCCAATGTATTAGCTATTGATCTCCTATTATTTTGATATTAAATTTTATTTTATTTTCTCATAAAATAAATTATAAAATAAGAAAATGAAATTGGATTGAATGCTGACCATCAAAAATAATTAAATTCATGGCAGATATATTGAAGACCTTAAGGTGAAATTGTTACTACAACAATAGGAAAGTAATAAGGATTTCCATAAGTCAAAACTTCTGGTGAAAATATTGAGGGAATGTAGCAGAATAATCCAATCACATTTGCAATGAAATAGATAAATGTGATATAGAGTTGATCTTAATTGAAGAGTTAATTAATAAACAGTAGAAGGCAAGAATTCTGACAGGAACCTAGCAAATTGTGGAGATGAATTGGAGACTGTCCAAATTGGAGAGTCTCCAACTTCCAAAGTGAGCAAGAAAGAAACAAGAATACCTGGAAGAGATACAGTCTTCTGGAAATGAAGTTCCTTCTAACTATAAAGACATCACCTTGATAGACTAAAGAAATGTGACACTTTCCATTTTCACTGCTCTAGAAGTCAAGTCCGGTAGGCACATGCTGTCCTCTTTTTCTTCTTGTTCCTCTTGCTGTCATGGGCCACAGTGCCTCTTTCTCAAGGTTGTCAGTGAAGATTTATCTTCACCGTAGTTTGTCCCCAGGAAGACAGTCTGAGTCTTTATGTAAGCTGAGGTTAGATAATTGTGGATGAAAGTCTCCAGGAAAATTACTAAACTTTCTACAGTCTCAGAACTCCTCATTAAATAAATTGTTCTGTTTTCTTACTATTCTAAACAATTCACTTCCCTTGGGATACAAAGAAAACAGCAGAATAGAAAATATTCAGTCAATTTTGTGTTTATGCAAGCACCACCAGCATGGGGGGATGAATTTATCTCCTCAAAGGAAAAACTTTATCATTTTTGTTTTTATTTTCAAAGTCATAAATTGTCCCCTAAGTAAAGGCTTATCTCTATGAAGAGCCAGTCCAGAAACCACCTGCTGTGATATATTTCATTCTAACACTCTTTGCATATTTTAGAAATCATTTTGAGTCTGTACCATTGTGACAAAGTAGAAGTCACTCCTTTTAAATTTAATATGTTTGCTTTTTAAATTAACTTGTGGATTTGTTTAGATTAGTAGACAAAATACTACATAGACTTTGTACAACATGAAATCTAGAAACATTTTACGTTGTGCAATGGTTAAACTCAAAATATCAACACATGCACTTTTCAGTAGTTATCTCTGTGGTGAAAATACTTATCAGCCTCTTCCCAATTCACAATATCTATTATAGATCTTGGATCTTATTTACTCTGTTCAAAAGAAAAGAGAAACTGATGGAAGAAAGGGGAAAGGAGGAAGAGAATGAGATAGATATGAATATACACACAGCTAAATATAATATTATGTGTGTGTGTATATATATATATATATATATATATATATATTCCCTTCCTTCGTTGAAAATAAAGGTTTGTGCTAACATTGTTTGGACAATTTCATGCCTACATTTTGTACTCTGAGTAACCACTATGAAGATAACTATATGCAATATATTAACTATTGTTAATTTCTTATTAGCCTGTTTTGAAACTACTTTATTTCTATTTTTTGCTGGGAATATAGCTCAGCGGCACAAGTGCTTTCCTGGCAGGCACAAGGGCCTGAGTTTGGTTCCTGGTACCAAAAAACAAACCACTTTAAAATAATCAAGCCCTCCTCCCACCTCCCCTGTTGGAGCAGAACTGTGCCTCAGACAGCAGCAGGAATTCCTGTGAGGTGCTGCCACCACCACCCCCAACACAGCAGCTTGGGTCCAGGCAGAGAGCCAGACAGCCCTAGAGGCCTGGGATCCACTCCCAGTTCCTCTCCGCTTCCCCCTTCTCCCCGTCAGAGCACAGCTGTGCCACGGACAGCCGCGGGAATTCTGGTGAGCCGGCTCTACCTCTGCCCCACCAGCTTGGGAACCAAAGGGAGCCCAAGACAACCACAACGGCCTGGGGTGCTCCTCCCTGCCCCGACCCCACACCCTCAGGGGAGCTAAGCTGAAATTCAGACAGCTTCAGAGGACTCAGGAACTGCATACCTACCCCTATTCTGGTGTGGGAATCAGGCAGAGTAGTGGCAGTGTATGGAGATGTAGTGACCACCGACCCACCCACTACTATACACCTGTGGATATAGGGCTGAAACCTGGACAGCTTGGGGAACCCTTGAGTGAGAACCAAGCCGAGCCATAGAAAACTGTGTGAACATTGGGGATCACACCCTGCCTGCACACACACACACCATTGAGGGAGTCACACCGAGCACGAGGGAACTTTGAGTCCTTGCCCAGCTACTACAACATAACCCTGGGAGTGACGCTGAGCTCCAGGGAACCTCTGCATCTCTGAAAATGAGAAAACAAAGGAGCAAAATACAATCTCAGACCTAAGGCCCTCCCAGAATAAGTCCAGGAGACATCGACACAGGTGAGTTTGGAAGTCGTACACCTGGAATTTCTGAAGTGATAGCAGCTAAAGTAAAGAAACAACTCCATCAGGTCATAGAGGACATCAGATCTGAAATAATGTCTGAAGTAAAAAAAGAAATAACAACAATAATGAAAGAACTGCTTAGCACATCTAAAGAAGACATGGAAAAAATTGAGGAGCATAGTAAATTAATGGACACCTTCAATGAACAGTATAGGAAACAACAGGAATGCACAAAGTGGATTCAAACAGATATCCAGGAAATTAAAACTTCCATTGAAACTGGCAAAACTGCTTGAACAAAGCTGAAGATAGACTTTCAGACCTTGAAGACAGCATTGCTGTGAATGACTATGAAAGGAAAGATCTTCTGAAAATAACAAGAAACCAAGAAATAACAATGCAACAGCTGCAAGATGAAGCAAAGAAAAGCAATGTAAGATTGATAGGTATCAAGGAAATAGCAGGAGTTAGCACAAATGATATAAAAAATACTATTTGCAGACCTAAGAGCAGAAAATTTCCCAAGTATGGAAAAACAATTGGACATCCAAGTAAGTGAAGCATAAGGAATTCCAACTAAGCATAACCAAAATAAATTTACATGGAGATATACAGTAATCAGAAATTCAACAAAAGAATACATTATTAAAAGCTGTGAGAAAAAAGAAACATCACCTATTCTGCCCACCAGAATTATGGCATATTTCTCAGCACAAGAAGAGCTTGGAGTGAAATATTGCAGGTCCTGAAAGAAAATAACTTCCAACCCAGATTGATGTATCCAGCAAAACTATCCTTCAAAATTAAAGGAGAAATAAAATATTTCCGTGATAAAGATCAACTGAAGAACATCATGAGTGCCAAACCAACCCTACAAAGAGTTCTAAAAGATATTCTAGGAAAGGACAAAAAAACCCCACAACTTTAAGAACAACAACAGAAAGGAAACATCAAACAGAACAAGCACTTAAACAGAGAGAAAAAAGAGAAACCACCAGCATGAAAATAACATGACAAGAATAAGCCAATATACATCACTTATAACCATCAATGTAAATGGACTCAATTCACCAACCAAAAGAAGTAGACTGGCAGATTGGATCAAGAAACAAAATCCAACAATATGCTGTATACAGGAAACAAATTTAACTCAAAAGGAAATTCATAGATTGAAAATTAAATGATGAATACAATACTCCATGTGACAGGTACCTAGAAAAAAGTGGGTGTTGCTGTTCTGTTTGTAGACAACGGGAACCTCAAACCAAGAACAATTAGAAGAGATAAAGAAGGACACTACAAACTTGTGAGTAGAAATCTTCAAGAGGAAAAGCTAACAATCACAAACATCTATGTACCAAACATAGATAGGAGCAGCCAAATATATATGACCAATTTTAAGACATGAAAAATGAAATAAGCAGCAACACAATCATAACAGGAGACTTCAATACCCCATATCACAAGGAGGTAGATCAACTATACAAAAAATTAGCAAAGAAATAACAGAACTAAATCAAACATGTGAAAAAATGGACTTAGTAGACCTGTACAGATTGTCCCACCCAACAGCATCAGAATACACATTCTTCTCAGCTGCACATGGAGCATTCTCTAAAATAGACAATATGCTAGCACATAGAACATGCTTAAGGAAATACAAAGGAGTTGAAATTATCTCCTGCATACTATTGGACCATAGTGCAACGAAATTGGAAATTAATGGCAAAGGAAATTGAAAGAACTCCATAAACACATGGAAATTAAACAGCATCCTCCTGAACAATCAATGGATCACAGATGAAATCAAAGAAGAAATTAAACAGTATGTACAATCAAATGAAAATTTAGACACAAATGTAGAACCTGTGAGATGCAATGAAAGCAATTCACAGAGGGAAATTTATACCAGTGAATTCCTACCTCAGGAAAACAGCACAAGCACAAATAAATAATCTTATGCTGTACCTCAAGATTCTAGAAAAAAGGGGGCTGAGGATATGGCTCAGTGGAATAAGCGCTTGCCAAGCAAGTGCAAGGTCCTGAGTTCGATCCTCAGTACCGCCAAAAAAAAAAAAAAAAAAAAAAAAAAAAAAAAAAAAAAAAAAAAAAAAAAAAAAGATTCTAGAAAAAGAAGAACAAATCAAACTAAAATCCCAGAGAAAGCATGAAATTATAAAACTCAGAGCAGAAATTAATGCAATGGACACTAAAAAAATACAAACAATTAATCAAAGAGTTGGTTCTTTGAAAAAATAAATGAAATTGATAAACCCCTAGCCAACCTCATTAAACAGAGGAAGGAAATAACTGAAATACAATGCAATAAGGAATGAAAGAGATGAAATCACTATAGATCCTGTAGAAATTCAGAAGATCATCAGTACCTAGTTTGAAAATCTTTACTCTCAAAGATGGAAAACATAGAGGAAATGTACAAATTTCTAGATACAAATGAACTACGAGAGCTGAATAAAAAAGATATAAAAATCCTGAATCACCCTATACCAGCAAGCAAAATTGAAAATGCAGTAAAAAACTTGCCAATGAAGAAAAGCGCAGGTCCTGATGGATTTACAGCTGAATTCTACAAGAAATTTAGAGAAGATTTAATCCCAATACTTCTCAAACTCTTTAAAGAAATTGAAAAGGAAGAAATTCTCCCAACTTGTTCCTGGAGGCAAGAATTATCCTGATAACAAACTGAGAGAAAGACCCAGCCAAGAAAGAGAACTATAGGCCAATCTCTCTAATGAATATAGATGCAAAATTTTCATTAAAATACTAGCAAACAGAATGCAACAAATCATTAAGAAGATTATACACCATGACCAAGTGGTATTCACCCCGGAATGCAGGGTTGGTTCGATATATGCAAATCAATTAATGTAATACAACATTTCAATAGAGTCAAAGACAAAAATCACATGCTCATCTCAATTGATGCATAAAAAGCTTTTGATAAAGTCCAACACTTATTCATGATAAAAAAAAACTGCAGAAAATTGGCATATATGGATTTTACCTCAATTTGATCAAAGCCATCTATGACAAACCAACAGCTAACATCATTCTAAGGGGTGAAAAACTGAAAGCTTTCCCTTTAAAGTCGGGAACAAGACAAGGATGTCCACTGTGACTACTTCTATTCAACACAGTTCTGGAAATAGCCAGAGCAATTAAACAGGAGAGAGAAATATGAGGAGTAAGGATAGGAAAAGAAGAAGTGAAATTATCATTATTCACTGATGACATGATACTTTACATAGAAGACCCCAAAAACTCCACCAAAAGGCTCATAGATTTAATAAACAAATTCAGTAGCATAGCTGTCAAGACTCAAAAATCAGTAGCATTCCTGTACACAATGAGAAGCAGATTGAGAGAGAAGTCAGTGAAACCACACTTTTATAATAACACTTGAGAGGCTGTGAGGGAAAAGGACCATATTCATAAGTGAAATAAATCGGACTCACATGTGTAAACATCACATTGTCTCCCTGGCATAAGAACATGAAAGAGTAAGTACAGCCCAAAATGTACAATAGATAATAAGAAAGGGAAAGAAACTACTCAAAGGAAGAATCAACTGGGATGAGGGAAAGAAGAAAAAGTACTAAGGAAAACTTTATGTATATATATTGATGGATGGTATAACTGTGCTGTTGGTGTCGGAGGGTTTGTTGGGAACAGTTAATGTTTAAAAGGTTTTCTTCCTACTATTTGGACTAATTTTGCATGCTTATATCTGGTAATCTGAGCAATTTATGTGATGACAACAATTTGCAGTGTAACAACCAATGGTGAATTCCTACAATCCTGCCTATTGCCACTATATATTGTCTCTAATGTTCTTTTAAATTATTATTTTCTTATTCTCTTTAAATGATTTGATCAATCTTCTATTCTTACACCTGGTAATCTGAGCAACTTTGTTGAAGATACAATATGTAATACAACTACTGTTAATCCCTATCATGTAGTTTGAAACCCCGTATCATTTCTAATGTCCTTGTTTTGTGTTTGTATTCTGCTTTTGTTCTTTTTTTGTACTATTTTCTTAAAAATAGAAAATAAAATAAAATAGTAAAACAGAAAAAAAGAAATAAAATAGAACCATAATTATGATAGTGTAACTAGAAGAAGATACATTTTCCACTCTTTCATAATGAGCAGTGAGCTCACCTTTTAGGATGTTTTAATAGCTTTAAATTGAAAAAGGAAAACACTTTTTTCTTGTATGGTCCTAACTAAACTCCAAGTTATACTTTGTCCAATTTGCTTAAGATCATTACATTATGTAAATTAGTAAAAACTTCAGATAACCACTTAAAAAAAGGGAAACACCTAGCAAGTCACTATTTGTCAAGAAACCAATCTGTCACCACTAACTGTTGTATATAGATCTTTGGAATTGGTTTCTTTTGCCTAAGTAGAGTTGTACCCCCTTAATCAACATTGTTCAAAACTAACTCCTCACTTCCTCAGCCTCTGGCAACCACAGTTCTGCTCTAAATTGCTTTGAGATTCACTTTTTAGAATTCCAGTAATGAATGAAATCCCATGGTATTTGTCTTTCTGTTCCTGATCTATTTAAGATGGTGCATTGTCCCCCAGGCTCATGCATGTGGTTGTAAACTACAGAATTTTCTTATTTTTCATCCTCAAATAGTAGTCCATGCTGCATTTATCTTGCGTTTTCTTTACCCACTCATCTCTTGATGGATACATAGCTCGATTCCACATATTTGTGATTGTTAGTATTCTTAAAAACATTGGAGAACAGATATCTTTTCAGCAGGCCTGTTTTTTTTACTTTGATATGTAACCAGAAGTGGGATTCCTTCATCATACATTAGTAATAGTGTTAAGTTTTTAAGAGAAGTTCATATTGCTTTCTGTGATGGTTTTATAAATAGACATTCCATCCAATACTGTGAAAGGTTTCACTGTTTTCTACATCTTTGTGTTTTGATAACAGGCATTCTAACAGAAGTGAGGTGATATCCCACAGTGTTTTGCATTTGCATTTCCCTGCTGAATGGTGATGTTGAGCAAGTTTTCATGTATCTGCAGAGTACTCATACTTTCAAGAATACCCTTTTTACATCTTTTGCCCAGTTTCTAATCAGGGTGCTTCTTCATATAGAACTGAATTTCTTTCATATTTTTATATTAACCCCATATCAGATTTATGGGGGCAAATAATAACTCCCGTTATGTACATTTTCTAGAACCAGGACTATAGCTCAGTGGCACAAGCACCTTCCTGGCAAGTGCAAAGTTCTGAGTTTCATTCCTGATACAAAAAAAAAAAAAAAAAAAGTATATCTTCTATTCACTCTGTTGACTTGCTTTTGGATGTTCAAAGTGTTTAGTTTGATGCAATCTTGTTTGCCTATTTTGCTTTTTCTGTGTCCAGTACTTGAGGGCTCATGTCCAAAACTCATCACCTAAAGCAACATTATAGAAATTTCCCCATACTTTTTTCCTTTTAATAGTTTCATACTTTAAGTCTTTGGCCTGTGGAAAGCCAGTTTTTCCAGCACCACTTATAACAGAGGCTGTCTTTCCTCTAGCATACATGTTTGGCCCCTTTGTC
Source organism: Dinomys branickii (assembly GCA_004027595.1). Taxonomy (NCBI): domain Eukaryota; kingdom Metazoa; phylum Chordata; class Mammalia; order Rodentia; family Dinomyidae; genus Dinomys; species Dinomys branickii. The sequence goes on along the minus strand of PVLD010007630.1, from coordinate 61,139 downwards.
AAAGATAATGTGGTTGAATTTAGAGTTGTTTCTAGGTCTTCTAGTCTGTTCCATTGATCCTCAGGTCTTTTATTACCATGCTGATTTTACCACAGTAGTTTTGTAGTTAATTTCATCCCAGGGATTGTGATGCCCTCTGTCTTTCATTTGTTGCCTAGGATTATTTTTGCTATTCTAGGTCTCTTCTGGTTCCAAATGAATTTTAAGAATATTTTCTTTAGTTCTGTGAGGTATGCTAATGCTATTTTGATTAGGATCACATTAAATCTGTACAGCAATTTGAGGAGTATGGCCATTTTCACTGTTCACTCTTTCTACCCAAGAATAAGGGATATCTTTCCATTTTCTGATATCTTCCTCAATCTCCTTTTTCAGAGTATTGTTATTTTCAGTGTATGGATATTTTACCTCATTAGATTGATTCTTAAATATTTCATTATTTCAAAGCTGTTGTGAAATGTGTGGTTTCCTGAATTTCTCTCTCAGTGTGTTTGTTGTTTGTGTACATGTATGCTATTGATTTCTGAGTGTTGACTTTGTATCCAAGTATATTAGTGAATTTGGTTATTAAATCTAGAAGTCTTTGGGGCTGGGGATATAGCTCAGTGGAATAAGCGCTTGCCTAGCAAGCGCAGGGTCCTGAGTTCGATCCCCAGTACCACAAAAAAAAAAAAAATCTAGAAGTCTTTTAGTGGAGTTTTTGGGGTCTTCTGTGTAGAGTGTCATGTCATCCACAAATAATGATAATTTAACTTCCTTTCCTATTCTTATTCTTTTTATTTCTTTCTCTTTTCTAATTGCTCTGCCTGTTTTCAGAACTCTATTGAATAGGATTGGTGATACTGCACATCTTTGTCTTGTTCCTGATTTTAAAGTGAAAGCTTTCAGTTTTTAATCACTTAATATGATGTTGCCCATTGGTTTATCATAGATTATTTTGACCAAATTGAGATAAAGACCATCCATTCCAATTTTCTGTAGGATTTTCATCATGAACGGATGTTGGACTTTGTCAAATGCTTTTCCTGCATCTATTGACATGATCACATGGGGTTTCTTTGACTGTGTTAATATGATGTGCTGTATTTATTGATTTGTGTATGTTGAACCATCCCTGAATCCCTTGGATGGAACCTACTTGGTCATGGTGTAACAGAAAATGTGCCCCTCCGCAGCTAGTATACCTCAGTTTTTTAGTTTCCTGGGTAATAGTTTTTGTTCCAGTTTTGCTTGCTTCTGTCTTCTAGAAACAGTTGGTCACTGTGATGCGTAGCTTATCACTATGACCCATAGAGTAAGAACTAATCCCCAATTGATAAGCATTCTGCCTCTGTGCTTCCTGCTTGCTTATACCATGGAAGCCCTAGACCCCTAGAGATCAGGGCCTGATATTCTGGGAATGATAGCGATTGGTGCCTGCTGACATAAAATAAATCTGCCTCCAAATCCTGGGTGTCATTTCAGTGTTTCTGCTCGCTATCGCATCTGGTATGTTCACCAGAAGACCGAACATGCTGATCTCTTAGGTCATCATTTGAGGCCCCCACAGATGGGGACCAAGGATCTCACCACATCACAGTGGAAAGGCGTGCCCTCAAGGTTTCTCAAGTGACCTCAGAGGTCTGGAGGAGGATTTCTGACTCCCTACTTGAGCAGCTCACGTTGGATCCCAAAGGGAGGAGGATACAATCTGTCTGTCTGTCTGTCTGTCTGTCATCTGCTGGCCTGACTCATTCCAGTAAGACCCCTGAAGGCATCCCAATTAGGTTCAACCATGCTACCTCATGGTCACACCCATTGCTGCAGATGTAGTGGAAAGCACATACAGGCATCTAGCCACACATCAGCCTTATAGACTGTTAATCACCTTGGGCAAGATCTCGTTGCCATCAACAATGCAGCCATCACCTTACGTCCTGCAGTTCATCTCTCCTGCCTGTAAAGCCAGTTCAAGATCCCTCAGCTTCCATTGCCACCATGATTGTCCTTCATATATGCTGTCTCAGTCTTCTCCATCCACAGCCTACTGATACACCTGCCCGGACCTAAAACAATGCCTTCTTCTGCCTTCATTTGTGTCCTGTCAGCCATCTGCTCTTCAACTTTAAATAGAAAGACCCAGTCCTGGCCTCAAAGGCCAACTGATTTGGACTCAACCTCCCAGAGTTTCAAAAAATGCCTCTGTAAAAAAGCATTTCTGATTAATGACACTCAAGAAGCCTACTGGAAAGACACAAAAGCTCTACTTCAATATCTGACAGAAACTGGTTACAAGAAAAAGACTACAACTTGTAACCAGTTAAAAGATGAGCTATATCTGTAGACATTCTTGCACACACATATTCCTGCACACACTCAGGTACATATTAACTACCTCTACACATTTCAGAAATATAGCCTCAGATCCACTAAAAAAATTTTGCCTGGACAGCTATTCCGAGGCTTACTCTGAAGAGACAACACACACTGACCAGTCCACACATGGCTGAAGCCTGAGGACATCATTCATAGGATCCCTCCATACCTATCCCCTCAGGCTGCTTATGCTAGTCCTTGCCTCCCTGCCCCCTTGCCCCCCTGTTAGCTGTGTTTTTTGTTAACTGACCTGGATTCTGCTTACCCCAGTCTTTGCTTACCTAACCCTGCTAGCTGTGTTTTTTGCATTAAACTCTAAGGACGGTTGCCCTAACAGAATAGAACAAACAATCAAACACTTGACCAAGATTTGATGAGCATCCAAGCCACAATGGACACTTTCTTAAATCAGATTAACTCCTTCACTTCCTTGCCAGAGTGATGTTACAGAACAGACAGGCCTAAATTATGTCTATTCCTAAAAAGCTACTTAAGGAAAAACTGCAATAAGACAACCTTGGGGACCTTTAGTAGAGTCCATCATAGGATCACTGCCAACCCTAATGTTGCTGCTTCTAGTTGGGCATTTTCTCAAACGATCACATGGAATATGCCCAACAAAGATTTTCTAGGGAAACTAAAAGAGGTAGAAAATGACCCCCCCCCCAGTATACTTCAGTGCCTTAGCTGCCCAGGAAATAAATAGTTCCTGTGCCAGTCTTCTAGAAATGCCTGATCACTGTGATGCATATTGTAAGAACCAATCCCCAAATGACAAGCCCTCCTGCCTCTGTACTTCCTGCTTGCTTATCCTATATAAGCCCTAGACCCCCAGACACCACGGCCTGATATTCTGGGAATGATCCTGATCAATGCTTGTTGACATAAAATAAATCTGCCTGCAAATCCTGGGTGTCATTTTTGTGTTTCTGCTTGAAGTTGCAATGGCGTATAATCTTTCTTGATGATTTTTTTTGCATTCTCTTTGCCATTTTTTCCATGTTATTTTATTGAGGACTTTTGTGTGTATGTTCATTATGGAGACAGACCTATAGTTTTCTTTTTTGGTTAGGTCCTTCTCTGGTTTTGGTATCTGGTTTTGCTTCCAGGAATGAGTTATGGAGTATTTTTTCTCTTTTGATTTCATTAAAGAGTTTCATCAGTGACATTAGATCTCTAAATTTCCTGTGGAATTCAGCAGTGAATCTATCAGGAACTGGTGGTTTCTTTGTTGGTACATTTTAATCGCATTTTCAATTTCACTGACAAAACTAGATCAATATCTCTTACCATGCACTGAACTAAAACTGAAATGGATCAAATATCTAAACATTAAAATGGAAACACTAAATCTACTGAAGGAGAGTATAGGTAGAATTCTTGAAAACATAGTTTTAGGCTAAGATTTCATGAATAGAACCCCAACCACATAAGAAATAATGCAAAAGCTCTACAACTGGGATCTCATCCTATTAAAAATGTTTTACACAGCAAAACAAACTACAAATAGATTGAAAAAGCAACCACAAAGCGGGAAAAATTTTTGCCAGTTATTCTTCAGACAACAGACTAGTATCTAGAACATACAAAGAATTGAAAAATATCAGGCCACCCAAATTCAAAGACCCAATACACAAATGGGCATGTGACATGAATACAAACTTTTCAGAGAAATAAATACAAATACAAAGAAATTTATGGAAAAAAGTTCAATATCACTGGTCAGTCAAGAAATGTAAATTAAAACAATTCTGGGATACCATCTCACTCCAGAAAGAATTACTATTATCAAAAAGCCAACAAATAACAAATGCTTGAGGGTCTGTGGGGGAAAAGAAACACTGCTCCATTGCTGGTGGGAGTGCAGGTTGTTGAAACCACTGTGGAAGTCAGTGTGGAGATTACTCAAAAAACTAGAATTTGACCCAGCTGTTGCTACTCTTGGTACCTTCCCAAAATAATCAAAGGCATCACACAAAATTGATATATACACACTCATTTTTATAGCAATACACTTTGCAATAGCTAAACCTTGGAAACAACCCAAGTGTCCATGAGCAAAGAATGGATTAAAAAGATATGGGTTTTTTTGTTATACAATTGAGTACTACTCAGGCATAAAGAAGGATAAACTTGAGACATTTCTAGGTAAATGGATGCAGCTGGAGACAATACTCTTAAATGAAATAAGTCAGTCACATGTGTATAAATATCACATTGTTTCTCTGGTGTGAAAAACTTTAAGTGCAATTAAGGATAAAATGTATAATAGGTATTGTAAAATAGGAAGAAGGGGTTCAAAAGAAAGGAAAACTGGTGAGGGAGGAGAAAGAGACAATTAAAAAATGTTGAAATAAGGATAAACTACAAGGCTTTGTAAATAAGCAGGGGAAGGGGGAAAGGGAGGGGAGGGGATTAGGCAAAAATAAGAGGAAAAAAGATGTATCATGTGTAGGTGCAAATTCCTTCGGATGAATGTGATCATGATGTGCATCTAAAATGTACAATGAACTTAATAAACACATAGTTTCACACCTTCAGGTCTTACTTTTACATGCCTTTATCACATTTGCATTGATCTGTTTGTGGTATGAAACATGGGCTTAATTTTCTTCTTCTGTATATGATCCCACAGTTTTTCAACACAATTTGTTAAAGACCCTGTTCCTTTTCACTGTTCATTCATGCCAACTTTGTGAAATATCAGCTCATGGTAAATGCATGGACTGTTTTGGGAATTTCTATTCTCTTTGTTTTTGGGGAAGTGTCTTTCTGTACCAATAGAAAACTATTTGAATTAATATGGTTTTGTGGCATATTTTTATATCCCATAGTGATTTAATTATTTCTTCACCATCCAATAATGCTAAGTTATATATGCAAAGGAATTTATTCATTTCTGCTAAATTATGCAATGTGCTGGCACTAATCATAACACTTTCTTATGATCCTATGTATTACTTTAGTATCAACTGTAATTCATCCTTAATTCTCACTTTTATTCCAAGAATTGTCTCACTTTTTTAGTTATCCTGGCTAAAAATTTGTCAAATTTTTATTGTGCTAACATCATCATGTACTTACATATAGTAATACAGCTGTGACAATACTAGGCAAACTAATGTTCAAAGAACCAACATCTCATATAAAGTCTGTCACTTACCAAGACAACATTATTGCAGCAGAGGACAGTACTCAAAGAGTATGCAGGCATATCTATTCCAGTACTACTTATAATAAGTAAAAGAATAGATATTATCCTAATGCTCATTAATTGGTGAATGGATAAATAATGTATGGTGTATACATCAAGTGAAATGTCATTCAACCATAGAAATGAAAAAATTGTTATCTTTAACCCATAAAACAGACTAAAGGAAGGAAAAAGTCAAAAATGGAGGAAATAAAGAATAAAAGAAAAAAAGAGAAAGAAGGAAAAAAAAGCAAGAATCACAAAAAAATACAAAATCTCAGTGTTATTATAGGAATTACATTACTATGAATAATGAATCAACCTACTTTCAGTTAGACTTCAGCATTTATGTTCAAAATCTAATCAGTGTTGTTACAAAAAGTAAGATGGCAAAATTAGGACTGTGAACTCATTTTTAGGTCAAATTATCAAGCATCGCAAACTCAAACTCTTCCCTTTAGATATTCCATGCATAAGAGAAAATATCTCAAAGAAACCTTGTTTGAGATATTCATAAAGTCACACATGAAAAGCAATTAATACAATGATAATGTAGCAGATATCTTGCCCTGGAGATTTTAATTTTATTACTTCCAAAGAAAACAAAAGTACAATCAAATTAAAGTAAAGGAAGTTAACATTCAAGCAATAATTTTCCAGAAAACCATGTCAACACTTGACGTAAGTTCTTTAGGTCAGGTTGTAAATGTCAGAAATATCTACAAGAAAGTGTGTCAAATATGACATTTTTATGCAGCATATATGGAGAAGAAAGGTTAAAAACTGGTGGGATTGTTGGGGAAAAAATGAATACAAAAATATACACAAAAGTAAAGTCATAGGAAATAGTAAAGGATGAAACTGACCATTTAGGGGAAGAAAGGAAACAGGATACTGAAATTAACAGCGTTTGTAACTGGCGACACATTATGAGCTTGTGAGGCCAAGGACCTCACATCAAGGACCAGAGTCTGCTCTGCCGAGGAGCCTTCCCAGGGCCCCCTTCACATCCTTGTTCCTCAGGCTGTAGATGAAGGGGTTCAGCATGGGCGTCACCACAGTGTACATGACGGACGCAACCTTCCTTCCCTGAGAAAAATGATTCTCAGAAGAACTGAGGTACACCCCAAGCTCTGTTCCACAGAACAAGCAGACCACACAGAGATGAGAACCACAGGTAGAAAATGCCTTATACTTGCTTGCAATGGATGACATCTTCATTAAGGAAGAAATAATCTGAGAGTAAGAAAAGAGGATCCCAGAGACAGGAAACACACCCAGTAAAGCCGTCACCACATATAGAAAGATGTTATTGGTGAAGGTGTCAGAGCTGGCCACCTTGAGAACCTGAGCCAGTTCACAGAAGAAATGAGGGATTTCAGTGTCGATAGAGAATTTTAGTCGCTGCAGCAGTAGAGTGTGAATCAAGGATACCCAAATCATGATGATCCAAGACACAAGAACCAGGACACTGCAAAGCCGGGGGTTCATGATGACAGTGTAATTCAGAGGGTGGCAGATGGCCACAAAGCGGTCATATGCCATCACAGTCAGTAGAAAATTATCCATTCCGAGAAATATAATGAAAAAATACACCTGAGTGAGACACTGTATGTAAGAGATGTCTTTGGTCTGCGCATGAATGTTCATAAGCATCTTTGGGACTATAGTAGAGATTACGCAGATGTCCACAAATGACAGTTTGGAGAGGAAGAAGTACATGGGGGTGTGGAGGTGAGAGTCAGAGCTGACGGCCAGGATGATGAGCAGGTTCCCCAGCACAGTGACCAGGTACATAGACAGGAACAACCCAAAGACAAGGGCCTGCAATTCACGATTATCTGAGAGACCCAACAGAAGGAACTGTGATACACCTGTATGGTTCTTTGCTTCCATGTAGCTAGAGGAAATGCAACCTTTAACAAACAGTCAAGTGGAACCTTAATGAGTCATCACTTTACGACGTCCTCCTTCAATGGGTGTTCTTCACCCTATAGTGGTCCCTGCCAGTGAATCTGATTTACTTGGCTAGGGTCTAGACCATTTCTCTTTTCTAAAGTGCTTAATCACTGAGACTGTCTTTGAGGTAGCAGACATCTCTGTTATTACTGACCCATTACTTTAAATTTTTAAATATATGATAATTAGCTATTTTTAATATGACAGATCCAAAGTAACTGTAGACATTTTACATCTGTTCCTTGATGTTCTCCACAGCTTTTTACTCTGTAGCTCTGTAATAGATTTTAATATATATGTTTAATTCAAGCAGGCTTTATATAACTTCACATATGGGCCTTATTTTTTCTTTTTAAAGATGTGTTTATTATCACTTTATTTGTAAGATTTAAAAATGCTTTTGCATTTAGTAAGAGTTATAATAAATGATTGCAGTCCTCCTCATTACGGTAATATTTAAAAACCCCTACTTTATGATATGTTGGATGGATAGTCTAGAACTGTACATAAAAATGTACAGCTAGTTTGGAACTATGATATAAAAATGGGATACTCAAGTAAGACTTTGTGAAGTTGAGTTTTATTCCATCAATATATCATCTTTGTGAACTTTGGAAAGTCATTTAAACTGTCTTAACTATGAGTACTTCACCTCTATAGCAGTAGTAAATATTCATTATATATGGAATTGAGCAAACTTTAATGATATGATATAATTTACTTGCTACATCTCCTGTGACATACAAGGGGCACTTCATGTGCAGCCTTATATATGTCAAAGCCATATAAAATAATAGGATTTTACTTCAGATTAGAGCACCCAGATTAATAAATACTTCATATATCAAACTGAAGGATTCCAGTGGATGTCTAGATGTGCTCCCCTTGATATTTGTATCAGGAATTCTGTAAATGCTGAGCACTCAGTAACACAGTTGGCTTTCTTTTTTACCCTCAAAAAATGTTTTTGTTCTAACATTACAATACATCTATCCTACATGGCTATCTAGCTATATCACTCTTTTTTTTTTTTTTTTTTTTTTTTTTTTTTTTTTTTTTTTTTTTTTTTTTTTTGTCTTTTTGAGACAGGGTCTCACTGTACAGTTCAGGCTGGCCTTGAGCTCACTTTGTAGCCCAGGCTGGTCTCTATCTCACAACGATCCTCCTGCCTCAGCCTCCTGAGTGGGGAGATTACAGGGGTGCGGCCACCACGCCCAGCCAGCAATATCACTCTTAAACTGGAGCAGCCGTCATGATTGGAATTCTGATCTTTCTAAACAGTTTGCTTGTCTCTTTTGACTGCCATAGAACACTTTTTAACTGATGAAGATCTCTACGGTACTTTCTCTCTGAGAAAGTTTGTTTAGTGAATTCTTTCAAGAGTAAAAAGCACATGGACGACATACATAACAGGAAAGAAAAACACACCACTATAAGATCAAATGGAACTCACACATGACTGTGTGTGCTCCTAGGTCCATGATCTTGAGTGGAGAGGTACTGTATTAATATTAGCAGAGTAAATGGATATAGATAGATAGATAGAGAGAGAGAGAGAGAGAGAGAGAGAGATTTATATATAAAGATTTTAATACAATAATTCAAAAATTATATAAATCAATTCATCCAAGGATAAGTAAAAAGCAATTAAAGACTTTAAAATTAATTCTTTCATTCTCCATGACAAAGAAATGGTTCAGGATCATGACTGCCAAGAAATGAATGTTAATTCAAAACAGAAAAACAATCACTGTGGACCAATTTACACTACAAAAGCAAATCAGGGTCCACTCTGACATAGAATGTTCGAGCTGAGAAGAATGGGCTGGGGAATTGTTAATCATCTGAATTGTTAATCAGCTGATAAATGAAGCACTCAGCTGTGAACACAGAATGTGTAGTTACCCTATCAGGCCGTGAGCTGGGTGTGCAAGGTCATTTGTGTTGCAGAGCAGGGGATGAGGGGCAAGAAAAACAGTATGTGAGACTGAATAAAGGGCTTCCTTTCTTTTTCTATGTGCTGCCCTCACGTTGGTAAATTCGCGTTGCTTTGTGCATGTGAGCTGTTAGTGTGACTTCTCTGTCTCATCCTTTACCTTTCCAGGGATTTGCATACGATGGTGCCTGTCACATTAATGGCGTTGAACAAATACAAAGGTTGTATTATGTCCACTATAACACAAAAGATAAATTTTACAATTTACCCTATTTCTGAATACAGGAGTAGAACTGAATAATGAAATTAAACAAATTCCATTCACATCTATTTTTTAAAAATAATTCGGGAGGCCAGGTATGGTGGTGCACACTTGTAGTCCTAGCACTCGAGAGGCTGAAGCAGGAGGATCATTGTGAGTTCGAAACCAGCCTATGCTACAAAGTGAGCTCAAGCCCAAACTGAACTTCATAGAGAGACTATGTTTCAAAAAGACAAAAATAATTCAGGGTTACCAAGTAATTTCGATTCTAAAACTGGAACACAATTTAAGACAAATATATTTGTCAACATCATGCATCACAAAGCTAGGCCAATAAAATGAAATAATAACAAAAAACAATATATGAATTCATTTGAGAAAACTTAAGAGCCATTACTGAGGGTAGAAACTAGGGCAGATACTGTGAGTAAATGAAGAAAACAAGGACAATTTCCTAACCTGTAAAAAATCGTTGTTTCACATCACACTCAACAGTCAAATCCACGAATATCACAAGCCAGCCTCCTCCAACTGGCTCCCACTCCCGGTCCAATCATTTGATATTTTCCAAATATTTAAAGGACTGATAGGCATAATGTGAACTTTCTAGCAAAGTAATAGCTGCAACAACATGGCACTAAAAACAGCTCTCAGTGCTGAGCATGGCAGCTCCTGGCTGTAATCTCAGCAGAGGCTTATGCAGGAAGATCACATGTTCAAGTCCATCAACAAACCATAGTCCTCAAAATAAAAGAGCTACCTGTAGGGAAAATCTAATAGGAAAAATAGATAACAGGACAGAAAGATCCAGTCAAATTTGAAACAAAATATGCAGCAGATCATGGAGATCGTCAGTGAGTAATTACCAGATAAATAAAGGGATACAGAAAATCTGGCAGGAGTCTATAACTTGTAGGAAGTAAGAGAGAGGATCATGACTCCAAAAAGTTAAGATAAGGAAATGAGGAAATAACTGGAAGAGATGTGTCTCTTTGGAAACTGAATTGACTTTCATTTCAAAAAATAAGTACTTCCCATTCATAAACGGAAGAAATACGGGACATTCATAAACTTATGCTGCGAGAAAGGGTCAGTACCTACTTTCTCTCCCCTTTTTCGTCTTACTACACCACATCACCACATCAACTTTTTCCAGTGAAGCTTTCTTTTCTCCACAATCTGTCCCCAGGAAGACTACTTGGGTTTTCATGGAGGCTGAGATTGGAGAATTGTAGACGAAGTACAACAATCTTGTTTGTAATGTATAGAATGCCAAGGTTTGAATCCTCAGAGCTCCTCATTAACTAAGTTGTCCCATTTTTCCAGTCTCCAGACAATGAAGCTTCCTGGGGGTACAAAGTAGATAGTGGAGTAGAAAGTGTTCAGTCATTTTGTGCTCGTGAAGGTGAAGAGATGGATTTATTTTCTCCAAGGAAAACCTCATTAGTTTCTTCGTTTCATTAGAAGTCATAAATGTCCCCTAAGCAAAGGTTAATTACTATAAAGAACAAACTCAAGGAAGTATCTTTCCAAGGTATGCCTTTCTTAACCACCTTCGAAGATTTTTGGAATCATTTTGGATCCACAATATTATGAAAGAAGAGAAACCTTTTCTTTTTAATATTCTCTAATACTTTTAGTTTTGAAATGTACTTGTGAATTTATTTAATGGCAGATGAAGTTGTACATATTTATTTTGGAAAATGCGAGGTCTAGATGTATTTCTACATAGTGTGATAGTTAAATCTAAAAATTGTTTATCATTTTCTTGTAAGAACGCATCAGCTCAGCATTTCCCAGGAACATAATACGTTATCACTGACTGCCATGCAATGCATCTTGTGAACTCATCCCTCATATCTAAGTAGAAATTCATATCCTTTGTCCAACATGTCCACATCATCTCTCCACCACCCCCTGAGCCACTGGAAACTAGCATTCTGTGCTCAGTGTCTATGAAATCAACTTTGAATTCTACAAATTACTGGGATCATGTGGTATTTATCACATTATACGTGGTTTGTTTCAATTAATACAATGTATTTAAGGCCCACCCATTTGACTGTTAGTGATATTTTCTTCCTTATTGTTCCCAAAGAGTATTTCACTGTGTACATATACCACATCTCCTTAACCAGTTATCTGTGGATGTATACTTCCATAGTTCTATATTTGAGGTATTAGCAATAGTGCTGTAAAGATGGGGAAACAATCTTGTTTACATAAATATCTGGCAAGTAGTGGGGTCAGTAGATCAATGGTGGTTCTACTTCCAATTTTTGAGGGACCCACATTGTGTTTATGTTGGCTCTGCTCACTTACATGCTCACCACCTCTGTGGAAATATTCCCTTTCCTTCTTGTATTTATTGACAAGTAGCTTTTGTATTTTGATAACAATCACTTTCACAGACGTAAGTTAATATTTCATGATGGTTTTGATTTGCATTTCTCTGGTGACTAGTGATGTTGAACAACTTTACATTTTTAAAATTTTTATAGTTTCAGTAATGATTAAATGTTGTAGGGTTTCTCTTAGATGAGAAGCTCAAACTATACATAAATTATAGAGCATAATAAAAGGTAGATATAGAAAAGAAGGAGACAGATCATTCTGCTAAAAGATAAAGACTTGATAATGGTATTAAAAACAAGACCTTGTGAGGCATGATGGCACAGGCCTATAATCCCACTGCTCAGGAAACCTAGGCATGAGGATTACCACAAGTTTGAGGCCAGCCTGGACTACCTAGTTAGTTTAAGACCAACCTGAACGACATGGTGAGACCTTGTCTCAAAAAAAAATCCACTTAACACAAAACCCAACAATATTCTGCCTACAAGGAACTCATCTCACTTGCAAATACATAGAAAATGAAAGTGAAAGAATGGGAAATGATCTTCCAAGCAAATTGGATCTGAGCACAAGCGAGAGTAGCTATATTCATATCCAAGAAAACAGACTAAGATAAAAACAGAGAGAAGAGAAAAAGACAGCCACTGTGCATTTCTCAAAGAAATAATTCATCAAGAATATATAACCAAGCCAGGAATGGTGGCATATTCCTCTAATCCCAGCATTCAGGAGGCTGAGGCAGGAGGATCACTGTGAGTTCAAAGCCACCCTGAGCTACAAAGTGAGTTCAAGGCCAGCTTGAACTACATAGTGAAGCCCTGTCTCGAAAAGAACAAAAAAGACGATATAACCACTATAACTTTATATACAGTTTCTATAGAGCCCACATATTAAGGAGAACGTGTGGTATGTGTCTTTTTGAGTTTGGAAGAAAGCAGAAGGAAAGCTTATTATTAAACAAGAGGAAGGGAATAAGGCAGAGTGGTAAGGGGTGTAAGGGTTGGTAATAGAAGAGATGGATATAAAATATATTACACACATTGAAAACCCCTAAAAATTAGAAACTGGGAAGGAGTGTGGAACAAGGAAGGCAACCAAGGAAATGTCATCCCTGAAAGGGAAATCCATTAAATTGTGTAGCCAACAGGCACTAATAAAAATTTAAATTAAATTAAATTATTTTTAAATTTTTAATAAAATCTATTATCTTTAATAAAATTAAAAATTATATCATGAACAAGTCCACACTTTAAAAATATTGAAACTAGGTTTTTTGGGTTTTTTTTCAGAAGAAAAAATAATTCCAAAAGTAGAAATAAATGAAGAGCAATGAAATAAAAGTTATATGAAGCAAGTATAAAAGCACCCAATTTTATAAAATAAACATGGCTGGACATAAAGAAAGGGACACTAATACAACAACAGTGAAGAACTTTAGTACCTCAATCCTACCAAGATAGATCACCCAACAAAAAATTAACAAAGAAATCACTATTTAATTATACTGTAGATCAACAGACATTTATAGAATATTCCATCCAGTAGGTGTAGAATATACATTCATATAAACTGTGTATGGAACTTTTTCTAACATAAACCGTGTATTAGGTCACAAATCAAAACTTTAAAAATTCAAAAGTTTGAAATATCTTGCATATTCTCTGATTGCAACAGATCGAATCAAACACAAATGAAAACAGCTTGCTAAAATCTGTGGGACCCATGCTCATAGCAGCACAATTTGTCACAGCAAAATTTTGGAAATACCCCAAATGCTTATCATCTGAGGAGTGTATAAGAAAAATGTTGTGTTTTTATACAATGGAATATTACTCAGCTGTAGAGAAAGATAAACTTGAGGTTTTTATAAGTAGATGGATCCAACTAGAGACCATACTCATAAGTGAAATAAATCAGACCTGCCTGAGAAAACACTGTATTGTCTCCCTAGTGTAAGAACCTGAAAGAGTAAATAAAACTGAAAGGTATAATAGATACTATGAAAGGGAAAGGAACTGCTTAATGGGAAAGAACAACTAGGATGAGGGAAAGAAGGAAGGAAGGAAGGAAGGAGCGAGGGAGGGAGGGAGGGAGGGAGGGAGGGAGGAAAGAAAGAAAGAAAGAAAGAAAGAAAGAAAGAAAGAAAGAAAGAAAGAAAGAAAGAAAGAAAGAGAAAGAAAGAAAGAAAGAAAGAAGAAGGGAAATATATGTGCTTATATAAACGCACCCCAAAAAATAGCTAAGGTAATTGTACTACTAAGTTCTATTGGTTTATTGAAGGGAACAGTAATGTTTAATTGTTTGATCAGTCTTGCATGCCTAAATCTGGTACTCTGAGCAACTACTTTGAAGATAACAGTAAGTAACACAACATTGTTGATTTCCTATCATCTTGTTTTGAAATCCTGTATCATTTTTATAGTTTTTATGTGATTTTGTTTTTGTTATTCTGTTTTTTATTTTTTTTTCTTTAAAATAAGTGAAATAAAATAAAATCTATGGGACACAGCAAAAGCTTTGATAAGAGGGATGTTTATTGTAATGGGAATCTACATTTAAAAGAGGGACCTCAAATAATTTAATGATAGATTTCAAATCTATCATTAGAAAAAAAAATGCATAGTGGCACACACCTGAAATGCAACATTTGAGAGGCTGAGGTTGAGAGTCTCCATGAGTTCCAGGCCAGCCAGGGCTACATAGCAAGCACCAGGCCAGCCTGAGCTGTATAGTTTGAACCTACCTCAAAACAACCGAATATTACAAGGAGGAGGGGACAACAAGAAAAACAACCCTAAATCAGCTGGAGGAAAGGAAAATGACTTTCAGAGCAGAAATAAATGAAATAAACAAATAAATAAAGTGGAATGACAACAGCGTAATCAATCAATGAAATGAAGAGCTGGCTAACTGAAAAGATAAAGAAAACTGACAAATCTTTAGCTAAACAAAAGAAATAAAGAAAAGACCTAAATAGATTAAACATATAGAAGTGGAAAAGGACATTATAAAAAAAAATACTACTGCAAATCAAATGATCAGTAAGGAATATTTTCAGAAACTATATACCAATAAATTTTTAAAAATCCAAAAGAAACAGACAAAGTTCTGGTCACATGTCCTATCAAAGTTAAACCAATAAAATGTAAAAAAAAAAAAAAAAAATTCAATGGAAAAAACAAGTAATGAGATTGAAATAGTAATGAAAAGACTTTCAACAAAAAAAATCAGTAAGAAATAGGTTTACTGTTGAGTTATGCCAGATTCACTACTGAGACACAATACCCAACATGCTCAATTTACAGGGGATATTTTATTTGGCTTGTGGTTTCAGTTGATTCAGTCAATGGTAGACCAGCTCCATGGCAGCAACATTATGGTGAAATGGTTTAGTTAGCAAGATATTTAGTTCATGGCAGCTGGGAAGCCAAGCAGGCAAATAGTGCTAGAGAGAAAATGGGATGACCCTATGACCCATCCAGACACACCCAAATATGTGCTTCACTAACCTTCTAGAAGCTTCTTTATCCAAATAAGTTGAAATATCAGGATTTATGGTCACACCAGATTTTTGAAGAATTAACACTTGTAGTTCTCATACCATTCCACTGAGTAAAAAGGGGAAGGTGCCCTTCTAAACTCATTCTACAAAGGCAGTATACTCTGCTACCAAAACCTGACAAATATAACAGGAAAGGAAACAAATTCACCATTATCACTGATAAACAGAGATGCAAAAATCCTCAACATGAAAGGGGAAGGGAGGAGAGGGAAAGGGGAATGAAAAGGACTGAGATGTGCTATGTACATGTACCAACTTCCGATTATGAATATATTCATTATGTGTCACACATATGTACTAATATAAAATTTTAAAATAAAATCATCAAAAAAGACACTTGCAAAGCAAATTCAATAACAAATTTAAAAGATCACATGCCATGATCAAGTTGGTCTCATTCTAGAGATTCAAGGATGACTCAACAAGTGTAAATCAATGTACATAATATAGCACATAAATATCACATGATCATCTCATTAGATGCAGAAAAAAGCATTTGACAAAAAAGAAACATCTCTTCATAGTAAAGACTTCAAGAAATTAGATAAAAAGTTAACGTAATAATGGCTATGTTATGGCTTATATCTGGATGTCCACCAGTCCCTCATGTGGTCATCATACATGGGGCTTTTTCAGAGGTGTCTGGATCTACAGTATGTGATGCTGGGATTATGGGTTTGTGATTACTAAATTAATCCACTGATTGGTTTGGCATGGTTCTGAGTAGGATTAAGTGTGCCCCACCCTTAGGGTGGGAAGCCTGGATAAGATATAAGGGACAGAAAAAGTTCACTACTTGTTGCTTGTTACTCGCTGTCACTTGCTGCTTGTTGCCTTCTTTTTTTTTTTTTTTTTTTTTGGCGGTACTGGGGATCAAACTCAGGACCCTGTGCTTGCTAGGAAGGCGCTTATTCCACTGAGCTATATCCCCAGCCCTGCTTGCTGCCTTCTGCCTGCCTGCTCTGCAATGCCCTCCTGTTGTGCCACTCTGCCTCAGAGCCAGCCAGTTATAAACTAAAACCTCTACAAACTATGAGCTACAGTAAACCTTTACTCCTTTAACATTGGGTGTGGAGAATTTGGTCCCAGCAATGAGAAAAACGTAAGTCAAGCTACATACATTTTCCTTTGGGAAAAATTTAAAGTACGTCCTCTGAAGTCAGGAATAAAGATAAGGATGTCCACTCTCACCTCTCTTATTCAATATTATCCTAGATGTAAGCCAGGATAATCAGTCAAGAAAAGAAATGAAAGCTGATATGAAACAGAAAGTTAAATCATGTCTACTTACTGATGACATGAATCTATACATAGAAAATTCTGAGGACCCCATCAGAAGACTTTGGAATTGACTTTAAAACACCAGTAAAGTAGCAGATACAAAATCAACACACAAAAGTTTATGTTTTCCTGTAAACCAATAATGAATTTACAGAGGAAAAATCAGAAAATAATCTCATTCATACTAGCCACCAAAAAATAATACCCATAAGAGTATGAAATACCTTTACAATGAAAATTACAACTTACTGAAGAATGAAATTGAATAAAATACTGGAAAGTGGAAAGAAAACACTTGTTCATGACTGGCAGAACTAATGTTGTTAAAACGACTACACACACACACACACACACACACACACACACACACACAGCCCACAATGCAACCTGCAGATTCAAGGTAACTGAGACAAGGGAAACACACCTGTCTCATTTGTCCCTGCCCTGGCCCTGGGGTTGAGTGGAATGGCTTAGCCAGCAGCCCATCCCCCAGCCTATTTTTCTTGTCTCCCCTTGCATCCCAATGGGCTGGGAAAGTTTGCTTTAGTGTCCTCCCCGCTCTCAAACTTCCATTCTTCACTCCAAAATGAGTGCAGTCAGTCAGGCAACAAGGAGCCCTAACCCTTCCTGCCAATCTAATCTGTTTTTGAGACCAGAGAGGCACCTAGGTGTAACTTGCATTAGGAAGAGAGGAACGTGGGCTCATTATGTGCACACCCCACATTCACAGCAATCCTTGCAAAAGATTCCCTGGGTTCAGCCCTCCCCCGCACTGAAGCAGGTCTGAAGTTGCTACACTCCCAGGACTCTGTACTAACCGCTCTGTACTGGAGCAGAGGCACTGCGAGAATAAAGATTTTGATATTCACATAAACCTGTTCATGATCCACTTCTTGGGTAATGTGGGCTCCAAAACTCATGTAAATCTACTCAGGAATTTTATCCTGAGCAATGTGGGCAGAGCAAATAAGCAGATGTTAACCCCGAAGAGCTCAAGAGACCAGTGGCCAAAGAAGACCAGTGGCAAAGTCTCAACCCAGGAACGTCAACCTACAGTGTCTGGCACAAGCTGGCATCAGTCAGTGACAGCTGGCAGTGGCAGTGACCAGCAGCTGGCTGTGTCAACCGTTAGCGTCTAGCACTCCTGGTGACATCAAGACTGCTAACAGAGCTACGCCTGGCTGATTCAAGAGTTCCACGTGAATCAAGGGAAAGAACCCTAACCAGACTGACAATATAATCCTATAAAAATACCAATGACATTCTTGAAAGAACTAGAAGAACAATCACAAAATTTATAGATAAATCAAAAGCCAAACCAATTCTAGGCAAAAAACAAGGCTAAGGAGATCATAATATATGATTTCAAGTAGTATTACAGAGATATAGAAATGAAAACCATGCTTCTGGCATAAAAATACCAGATCTTTTTTTTTTTTTTTTGGTGGTACTGGGAATCGAACTCATGACCTCATGCTTACAAGGCAGGTGCTGTGCCACTGAGCTATATCCCCAGCCTTCTGGCATAAAAATAGACACGTAGGTGAATGTAACAGAATAGATGGCCAGAAATAAATCCACGCCTATTCAGTCAACTGATTTCTGACAAAGTTACCAAAACAAACATTGGCAAAAGGACATCCTCTTCAACAAATGGTACTGGGGAAATGAATATCTGCATACAGAAGACAGCCCCATCTCTCACCCTGTGCAAAACTCAACTCGAAATGGATCAAAGAGCTAATGTAAAAACTGCTGCTTTGACACTACAGATGAAAATAGAAAAGAAACACTTGTACCCCTGTCTTCTATTGCTTTACTGAGAGGAACAGTTAATGATTACTGGTTTGATCATTATCGCTTGTCTTCATTTGTTTTCCTGAGAAACCACTTTGAAGATATCAACAGTAATAAAACAACCATTGTTGATTTCCTACCACTTTGTCTGTAACTCTGCATTGTTTGTACTGTTCTTACACTATCTTGTAAATGGACGTCTGTTTGTTAATATGTTTTCTTCCGTTATTCTTAAAATAAAATAAAATATTTTTTAAAAGATATTGACGCAGGCACTAATTTCCTGCATGGGACTCCAGTAGCTCAGAAAACAAAAGCCAGATTTGGCAAATTGAATCACATCAAATTAAAACTTTCTCTATAACAAAGAAAACAATCAACAAACTAAGGGGACAACATGCAGAATGGTGCTGTGGAAACTCAATTCATTTCAGAAGAATGAATTTATACCCTCTCATCACACCATACACAGAAAATCACTAGCAAGGGTTTAATGACTTAAATGTTACATGAGGAATTTAAGACTTTTAGAAGGAAACATAGGAGAAGTCTCTATGCTACTGGTTTGATCGATGATTCTTTAAATCATTGGAAAGAACGTACAGCAAGAGCAACAACAGAGGAAAAAAAGAAAATTACCTCAAACTAAAAAGATTTCACACATCAAAATTAGCAAAATTCGGAGTGAAGACATGACCTATAAAATGAAGAAGATATTCAGAAATCATCCACTGAACAAGAAGTCAATATTTCAGACATTGGGAACCCAAAAATCAAGTACGAAGAAAACAAATAACACGAATACAAACAAGCAAAATATCCAAATAGACACTCCTCAAGAAAAACACCATACAAATGGCCAAGAGGTGTGTTAAAAATATGCTTTCTCTCCTCCACTAATCATCAGGGCACTGCAAATTAAGATCACGATTAGATATAATTTCACATATTAGAGGGTATCCCCTCCAATGTGAAAAACCCAGAAGGTTGTTGAGGATATGAAGAAAATGCTATTGAGGATATTATTCAGTCACAGACAGGAAGAAAAATTACTCAGCAGTAACTAGTAAAATGGACAGAAGGCATTCAGAAAATAGGAGGAAGGGGCAGAGAAAAGGAAAGGGGGACGAAAAGAATCACAAAGAATGAAGAAACATTTCCAGAGTTATCCCTAGGCATTTAGATCACTGTGCATCATGAAAAACGTGCTTTCAAGGCAAGATTCCACCATTTGTGTTCAAAATCCAATCATTTTATGAGCAAAAAAATGACTTACTAGCTAGAAATATAAAACTACACACTCGAAATAAGAGTGCAGGCCCTCAAAAGAGGGCCACACTACAGTATGGAGCTGGGAAGATTTATGTTTCAAGCAGTGGAAATCTGTAGAATTTGTGAACCCAGTCACTGAGGGCATGCACTCCCATCTTGGATTATGTCCTCCTTGGCAGAATGAACTCATAAAAATACAGTAATGCACAGTCCTCATATTGCCGTCACTCTGATGGTCTTCATTCCATTTCTTCCAGGGGAAAAAATGACAAAATTAAAATGAAGAATATTGACATCTACACCCAGATTAAGTGTTACATTTTGAGGAAACAATGTCACTATTATATTTTTTTAAAGTCAAGGTGGAAATATATATCAGGAATCTATAAAACAAAAGCTGCCACGCTTAGAGCTTATGGACTATTTATAGGACAGAAAAGATAAAAGGAAAGTACTGAGGAAGTTTTTGGGGAGATATAAATATAAAAATATGCAAAAACAAATTTATAGGCGATAGAAAGAGGTGGGTATATTTAAAAGACACAGCATTTGCTCAGTGTCCCTAGTTTTGAGGTCAGTGGTCCATCAGAGACAAGACACTGCTCTCCTGAGGAGTCTTCCCAGGGCCCCCTTCACATCCTTGTTCCTCAGGCTGTAGATGAAGGGGTTCAGCATGGGCGTCACCACGGTGTACAGCACAGAAGCGATCATGCTTCCCTGGGAGGAATGGGTCACAGCAGAACTCAGATAAACCCCAAGTCCTGTTCCGTAGAACAAGGACACCACACAGAGGTGAGCCCCACAGGTGGAAAATGCCCTGTGTCTGCTTGCGGAGGAGGAGGACATCCTCAGTAAGGAGCAGATGATCTGAGAGTAAGAGAAGAGGATCCCTGTGACCGGAAGTACTCCCAGAACTGCAGTCGCCACGTAGAGGAAGAGATTGCTGATAAGGGTGTCAGAGTTTGCTACCTTGACAACCTGAGCCAGTTCACAGAAGAAATGGGGAATTTCAGCGGCTGTGGAGAAAGTGAGGTGCTTCATCAGTAAAATATGGATCAGGGAAGACCAGGACATGATGATCCAACACCCTAGAACTACAAGGCCACAGAAACGGGGGTTCATGATGACTGTATATTTTAGTGGGTAGCAGATGGCCACAAAGCAGTCATAGGCCATCACAGTCAAAAGGAAATCATCCATCCCAAGGAAAGTATTTAAAAAATACACCTGAGCGAGACACTCTGTGTAAGAGATGCCCTTACTCTGTGCCTGGATGTTCACCAGCATCTTTGGGACCGTTGTAGTGGTGAAGCAGATGTCCACAAAGGACAGGTTGGAGAGGAAGAAGTACATGGGCATGTGCAGGTGGGAGTCAGAGCTGACGGCCAGGATGATGAGCAGGTTTCCTGTAACACAAACCAGGTACATGGACAGGAACAGCCCAAAGAGTATGGGCTGCAGGTCTGGATCCTCTGAAAGGCCCAGGAGAAGGAATTCGGAGACACATGAATAATTTTCTGCTTCCATGAGGGTGGTGCACATACTGGGAAGGAAGAAAAGGCAATCTTTAGGGTCAGTCATCTGACAGCTATGGCAGGTGTCATTTTACAGTGTCATTCATGGATGAATGTTCTTCACTCTGCTAGATCCAGCCAATGACTGTGATCCAGTCAGCCAAGCATCACTTCATTTTCATTTTGAAATATCTTTAAATTAAAAGTTATTTATTTTAAAATATGTATAACTTGAATATATGTAATTATTCAGAATTTTTAAAAATTAGACAAAATCACTCTATCAGCACTCATATGAATCTATGGGCATCAACTAATTTTTTGATATAAATGTTCCAAAATATCTGAAGACATTTCATGATTTTTTCTTCATAGTACTAAGCTCTGTAGTAGTAATTAAATATAAATTTTCAACTCAGGTAAGCTTTGTTCCCTGAGTTGGCAATTCATAGATATATATGAAAGTTAATACCACTTCTTAATTTTTTTCTTTCTAAATGCATTATTATTATGATTATACCTTTTACCTTTTTAATTTTTTTAATTTTTTAATTTTTTAATTTTAAAAATTAATAAAACTAACAAAACAAGAGTGAAGACAAAATCAAAACCACACAAAAATAACAAAAACAATACATGACCTCAAAACAAAATGATAGGAATTAACAATGGTTGCTACATTACCTACTGCTATCTTCAGTGAAATTGCTCAGTCCACCAGACATAAGAATGAAAGATGGATCAAACAATCAAAGACAGTGACAAATAAAAGAAAAAAACCATTGGAAATGATGCAGAGCTTCACCATACAAAATGGTAGGGGCTCAACAATGGTTCTTATACTGCATATTGTTGTTTTCAGATCAGTCATTCTGATTACCAAATGCAAGCATGCAAAATTGGTCAAGAAAAAGGAAAATTTTAAGCACTGACTGTTGCTTTCAATAAACCACAGACATCAGCAATATTCCTGCTATCCTTATGCATACATATAAATTTTAAAATGCCTTGTCCACAGAAGGATCTTGATAAGTGATGTTTGCCGTTACTAATATTGTGATGGTTAAACTTTCCTTTTATGATAATTGTTTCCCTTTATGATAATTCTCCACAGTATAGTACATAGCTGGGACTTTACACACTGGTTTCCCAACTCTGACTTCCTTTAATATAGCTTTACTTCATGAATATAACATCTGCGTGATCTTGAGAAAATAATTTCACCTCTTAATGTGTAGTTCCCTTCTACATTAGGGGTCATGAATATTTACCATTAGGTCAGATTGGAGGATGAAATTACATGATGTAACGTGCATGATTGCTTTCCTTTTGTATAGTTGTGAACATTTCATGCTCATGAGCTTCTCTTCTAAATGTCACAATAACTCTGTCCTACATGGCTGTCAGTTATCCACATGATAAGGCAGCCACGGAGGATGAAATTCGGATCGCCATAAGTTCAACAGGAGTGTTACCTCTTTTAGCTGCCATACAGCACTTTCAATATGTGAAGTTCCCCACATCTCCTTCTTTCAGAGACTTTCTGCCAGGGGAACTGCTCCAAAAATAGGACAAATAATTTGTACTACATCAATGAGCAGAGAAGAAAAAGCACACTGTCACTTACATCACAGAGAAGGCAACTATGACTGTGTGTGCTCATCTGTGCAAGTTCATATGTGGGCAGACATTGTACTCAAATTAGTGGAGCTCATGCCCAGAATGTGCAGTTGATGGGTTTGATTACAAATACTGGACTATTGGATGAACTCGGTCATACTAGAGAAATTAAAAGGCAAACTTATGTTTAAAAATAAATGTTTGCATTCTCCATGATAGGCAAACAATTGATGCTATGAAAGCCTAAGGATGTTAATTAATTCAAAGTAGAAAAGACATCATTAGGGTCTGGGATACAGCTCAGGGACACAAGCACCTGTGAGGCCAGTCCAAGGTCCTAAGTTCGATTACCAGTACCAAAAAGAAAAGACATCATTGAAGACCAACTCATTCTGTCAAAATAAGTAGGAAATTTTTCTTTGAAGCAGATCAATTTGAGCTGAGAAAGGAAGGATGGATCTTTGTTAGTCGGGGGAACTAACGAAGGAGCAAACATTGCAAGTTAAAAGAAGAGAACGCACAGTTGCTATATGAGACAGTGAGCTGATTGAAAGGCCACAGCAACGCACAGCATGGCCGGGGTCATGAGAGACACAGTGTGTGAGGCCCACAGTAAAGCTTCCAATAATCTTCCTTATGTCCCTCTCACACTGGCAAATTTATATTTATTTGTGTGCCTGAGGTTGTGACAGTTTCATCTGATCATTTGTTTTCTCATGGTCTCACATAATCCCCATTATACTACAGGTGCTCAACAGAGGCAAAATTCTGACATGTAGCAAAGATTGAGGCTAAACTGTTAACTACAACCTACAAAAAACAAGCCAATGAGGAGAAATTATAACCATAATCACAGCAGGAAAAAAGAAGTCCTTGAGAAGCTTTCGCAGTCATTTTTGTTCTTGGCAGTCAGGACAGACCCTTGGGACATGAGAAAATCAAGGATGAATTCTTAACCCAGTGAAAAAAGTGGTTGTTTGAAATCAGAGCCAACGATATATGCCAACATCAAGTACTATAATATCTGTGTCGATAGTCAATAAAATGCCAAGAGCAAGTACTACAATATCTGTTAAACTCATGGACGTGCTGGCAGTGTGGTCCAGCTTCTATCACTCAGTACTTACCAAAACACACAAAGAGATCAGTAAGATGAGAAAGGAAACTGGCCTGAGGAACAGGCCTCAGAAATAATTATTTTATTGTATCATATTGTAGACACCAAGGAGAACAAGCAATAACAACAATATAATACTACTCAGTGATACCAATAAATCAAACCTACCAGCAAAAATAAATGATTAAAAAAAACAAATTTGTACACAAAATAGTTAAGATGGTTATACAGCCAGTTTAGTTCATTGAGAAGAAAGGCTTGCGGTAAGATTGTTTGGACACGATATCATGCCTGTATCTTGTACTCTGGATAACTACTGCAAAGACAATACACAATGTGTGATTGTAACTTTCTTACTAACCTGTTTTGAAACTCTGTTTATTGTTTTTTTTCTCTTTAAAACAAAATTTTAAAAAGAAATTACATTAGGAACAAAATAGACATTACCTCATGCATGACAGATCTTCAGTGAGAACTTTATGAATAAATGATTTGATACAGGAAAAAGAATAGAAATCTGCAATTTGTGACAGAGAGTTCAAAAGATATAGACATGCCAGAAAATTTAACGTTCAACAAGTAGCAATTTCCATCTTATTGGAGAAAATTTCTGAATTGCAGAAAAAATAGAAAACAGTGAGTAGAAAAGGATGACTCAGTGGAAAGTAAAGCTTTCTACAAGGTGACTTCACTTTTGTAGACCAAATAAACACCAGGATGTTCTAGAATTATTATTCTAGCCATAAAGGTGAGTATCCACTTCTTCGCTCTTTATTCCACCAGCCTCCCTGGGGCACACTGAATGTCTCCAGTGGCCCCACTGCAGATATCTATCCTGGCTTCAGGATCTGGCACTCAGAGATCCACTGGGGTTTCACAGAGGTTGGGATCAAAGAATTGTTAGGTGGAGTGCAATGGGGCATGTTTAAAGTTCCTACCATCTGAACTGCTGAATTCTCAAAGTTCCTCATTAAATATATTGTCCCACAGTCTTCCTCGTCTCCAAATAATTCACCTCCCCTGGGTACAGAGAAGACAACAGAATAAAAATTTCTAAGTCAATTTCACATCTATGTAGGCAGCCATAGATGAAAATAGAATTCTTTCCTCTGAAAGGAGAGACTCATTTTTCTTATTTGATTTAAAAGTCATAGGTGTCCCCTAAGGAAAGTAATTTATGCAAGGTTCCAAACATAACAGTAATGGTCTGTGTAGAGCTTCCTTTAAAAACTCTGAAAGTTTGTGGATCATTTACTGTCTACAGTGTTGGATACATAGAAATGAATAGTGCCGAGGTTGATAGTGAAATAACTGTAACTTTATTCCTAGAGTTGCAGTACCTTTAAAAATGGGGACACATGGAATATACACATTACATGTACATACATCACCGATAGGAAAAAAATGTTTTTAAGTTTTCCCTTCTTCTTTATTGTCAAAATTTACTTATTTTCTTTTACTTATTTTACCATTTTAAGAGTTGGAGGGAGAAACTAAGAAGGACAAAGTTTCTGGGTGACAGGAATGTTCTAAGTCGGTCATGAAGGCTGTACATGTCCATGGATATACAAAAAGCTATTGAAATATACACTTTTTAATTAAGTTTATTGGTATATTTTAGGTATATATTTTGGTAGCATCACAGAGAAGATGCCTATACACGATATATCCTGATTTTTTTCTCTCTCATTTCCTTGCCCTCCTTTCAACCTGGGCCTGGTGATACGGCTCAGCAGAACAGCACCTGCCTAGCACGTGCAAGATCCTAAGTTCAATTCCCAGTACAAAAGAAAGAAAGAAAATAAAGTAATGAGGTTTCCATAATGGATCCAGATGAACATTCCCATTTTATATAAAGAATGTAACAATATATACATTACTTATAGAGAACCCTATGATTTACAATATTTATCTAATAAAAGCTTTGCACTTACTATTTTCTTTCTTTCTTTCTTTCTTTCTTTCTTTCTTTCTTTCTTTCTTTCTTTCTTTCTTTCTTTCTTTCTTTCTTTCTTTCAGGGACCAGGGATTATAATGAGGCAGTACTAAGCCTCATTCCCAAACTTATTTAAATTTATTGTGAGCCAGAGTCTCCCTAAGTTACTGAGGCTGGCTTGGGATCCTCCTGGTTCAGCCTCCCAAGTACTTGGATTTTAGAAATATGCACCCATCTTTGGCACAAATGCCCACAGTGCCCATCTGTCATATGTTTTAAACACGAATTTGAACCACCATTTGTTTGTTTGTTTTTTTAGTATGAGCTCTCACTGTCTTACCCAAACTAGCTTTGAATTCCTAGGCTAAAGCAGTCTTCCTGCCTAAGCCTCCCAAGTAATTAGGCCTTCATAATCTGTCACCATGCTTGGTCTGAATCAGTACTGAAGTTGCAGACATGTTTATGAAATATAACATTAAAAATGGTTTAATGATGTTCCTTCCTCTTAGATGGCAGAGAAGAAAATGCTTATCACATCCCAGGGAACTTCATGAAATGATGAAGTCCTGAAATGTCACCATGCAGCAAGATTCCCTTCTCTTGCTCCTTCTTACTTGCTCTTTTAAGAACTTTGCCATAATTTCCACAATTTTTAAAACTTGAATGTCATAGCTTCTACTTAATTGCAAGTGACTGTTCCATGGAAAGTCTGTACCATAGAAACACACAAACATTCTTCTGTGTTTTGTCTATCTCTTGATTCAGAGCAAGAAGAAATGAAATCCTGGATGGCAGTCCCCAGTGTGTGCAACCCATACTGCCTACTCTGTTTCCGTGAGGCAGAAGGATGTATCCAATATTTAATAGGGACTGCTGTACTTGTACAATTCTCCTCTCTACCAAGCAAGGTGCAGGTTCTGGGGAGTCTGAAACAAATGAACATCATTTTTCTCTAAGCATTTAAAAGCTACTTCTATGAAGACAAAAATGAAATGGTTTGGGCTTCGGTGTAGTGCAGTTGTAGTGTGTTTTTCTAGCATGCATGTGGCCCTGGGTTCAATCCCCAGTGCTAACCGTAATTGTGGTAATTATAATAATTTTTAAATGGTCTCTTGGGAATTCAAAACACTGACTTTCAAATAACAACATATTTTAGTTGCTTGATATGCCACTTAGCCTGGTTAATATAACAACGATAACAACAGTGCCTAAAACTAATTTTCCCTTCTGTATAGATCTCCCACATAGTCACTTTCCTGTAGTGTGAGTTTTAATTCTTACTTGCTATAGTTACATCAACTGAAATCAATTTAGCTGACAACCTTGAGGCTCAGAGATACTAAGAACTTGCCCAATGTCACATAGATAACATAGAACATAAAAAATTAAAAGTAATCCTTTAGCATTTTTCTGCTTCACAGCTAAGCATGGAGCACATTGTTACAATTTATGTATTCCTCAGAGATGGAGAAGGGATAAACAGGGCGAAAGAAAGCCGTGGACAGTGGAGGCAGAATCGGCGCACAAAGGCAAGAGACAGATGTGCTCTGAATTCTTATCCCAACATGTCCTGGGACTCCTCCCCATGACCTCAGCCATCCTTCCTGTAGTTGACATGGGAAGGGCACTCACTGCTCTTCTCTATAGTCCAAAAACCCAATGGGAAGAGCGTAGTGATTGGAGGGGCTCTGCCTCAGAGTGACAAGGAAGAGACACGTCACCCTGGGTTCAGAGGAGAGAAACCTGGGCAGATGCCATATGGATGGGATCTCACTGTCTAGATTTAAAGCTGACTTCACAAAGCCTGGTACGGTGATGCATATCTGTAATCCAAGCTATTTGGGAGGCTAAGACAGGAGGAATGTTAGTTCGATGTCAGCCTGAGCCACTTAGGAAGAGCCTGTCTGAAAGAGGCTAGGGATGTAGCTCAGTGGTAGACCACTTGTCTAGCATGAAAGCAGCCTTGAGTTCAATCCTCAATACTGGCTGGGGATATAGCTCAGTGGAATAAGCGCTTGCCTAGCAAGCGCAGGGTCCTGAGTTCGATCCCCAGTACCGCAAAAAAAAAAAAAAGAATCAATCCTCAATACTGAGAGAGAGACAAGGGGAGAGAGAGAGAGGGAGAGAGGGAGAGAGGGAGAGAGGGAGAGAGGGAGAGGGAGGGAAGAAGGGGAAGGAAGGAATGGATGGAAGTAAGGAAGTAGGAAGGGAGGAAGGAGGGAAAGAAAGGGAGAGGGAAAGGAAGACATAAAAATGCTGTACTCCTATCCTCAAGTATAAAACAATGATAGTGCATGTGGTTTCCCTGCTTTATAGAGAAGAGCATGTATACTTCTGCAGATCAAAGATAACAAGCTCCATAAGAAAGCTTGGCTCAGAGACTGGCACTTGGAAGCTCTAGGTAAAAGTTCAGGGGAAAGTTCAGAGAGCTCTATTTCCTGCTCTGGTGGAAGCATTGCTTAGAGAAGGTAGAACCAGGGTTGAGGGAAAGCTAAACTGCATATGAGAGTTTCTACAACCTCCCCATGTTATGTTAAGAACATAAACTTCATAGGCCTTGGGGCGAAAACCTTCCATATTGGTGCTCACCCATCTGGCCACCCAACTGTGCCACTGGCCATGGTGATGAAGAAACAACGCTCCTTCAGTCCCTCCTGCATCCAGCATCTGCCTTAGCACTCACAGGGCCACGCTGCATCTCTGCTGGGGCATGACCAAAGAGGACTTCTCTGCTGCCCCTCCTCTGCTTAATGTGTGAGGATGACTCAGGCTCTGTCCTCAGGACTGGCGAAAAGACAAGAGTGAGGCATGAACCTCCCAGTGCGGATGACGAAGCTGGGAACAAGAGACAGGTAAGCAGCTGCTCTACTGGGTGGGCAAACCGTGGAGCTAGGAGGCCAAGGTCATTGTTTATAATTGTCTGGCAGTGGAAATTCAATGCAGAGTTCATAATTAGCCCAATCCATCTGTCGTGTCCCAATCCCTAAGGGCTTGCTAGTGTTAACAGAGAAGAAAAAGAAGAAACCTGAATTACTGAAAAAAGATCTTGCCCTTCCTATCTCAGAGCGAGCCTCAACTGTGCTCTTCATTCTCACTTCCAAGTCGTAAGGATCTTATAAAATATAGACCCATTTTTTTTCAATCAAAGAAGACAACAGGCAACTTTGAGATCTGAAAATCCATTGAATTCTTCACATAATGTGTAGAGAATGAGGCTTTTATATAAAGACTGTTACGGCGTTTCTATTTTGTCAGTTAACATTTATTTCCTGTTTAGACCTTCAAATTTTTCTTTCTAATATCCTGTTTTATGCTCTGGGGTTTTGTGTGTTGGAGATGTATAAATTTCACCAAATTTTCCTCTACCATTTATGCACACATTTGTAATTAGCATCTTTGCTTCCAACTTAACTGGTACCTACTCAGGTCTGCTTCATGTTGAAAAATAAAAACTCTGTGCATTGCCCATAGAGAACTTCAAGCCAGCAGGGCTGCAAAAATCACACGGGACATTATTCCCATCAAGCACACATTGTCTCTCTATATATTGTAAATCATAATGAAGGCTTAAACCATTCAAACAGAAAGATCCTAAAGAATATACATTGCGGAGAGGTGAACACTTTTAACTGAGCAGGATTCAGAACCCTCCAGGGTGATTATTTTGGTTGACTTTCCAGGTTCTTGTTTTTGTCAAACTGATGTGTTTTAGGTACAGTATACAACTATTCATTTTGACACAATAACCAGGAAATTTGATAGCTTACTCAAATATTTCAGAAAGATCTTGCATATATCTGCCTTCAAAATCCAAAAGAGAAATGCAATCATTTCAGTGCCTGACTGGAAGACGATCCGATTCTAAGCTCACTCTCATGGCCATGGGAAGGCTTTGCTCCTTGAGGAACATTCTTGAGAGATGAGCTTCTCTGTTGGGTAGCAGACAACATGGCAGCTGGCTTCCATCAGAGAAGACGGTGAGAGGATAGGAGAGGGAAAGCTGCCTTCCTCTCAGTGTTGGAAAGGACACTAATATTTTCCTAAATTCTACTCATTAGAAGCACATAGCTAGGTTCAGCCTGCCCTCATGGAGACGAGACTAAACAGGGTATGGAGGCAGGAGGCACTAATCTTTGGAGCACCTATGAAGCTGCTCAACATGCAGCTTGCAACTCTTTGACCTTCATCAAGATGTTTGGCTGTAAGAACAAGAAGAGCCAGGAGGTGTCCTATTTCCAGCACAGCCTCCAACCACCTCACCACCATCTTCTCAGCCAAACCATCCTGAAGAGGAGCTGTAGTACAGAAGAATCTGCTGTTTTCGCCACTTCTTCACAGTTTACCATGATGTCCCTGGCCACACAATCAGACATTTCTCTGTTCTATCTTCCTATGTTTTATCAGAAGCTGATTTGCTTCATCAACATCAGGACTAGTTACAGCTATAGTTTGCCAGCATTCAACGAATGTCCAGGAAGGCATGTGAATGTATTTCCTTTAGGATCTTTAGGTTTGAACTCCTTAAGCTTTACTAAAATGTACATTTGGCTTACATAGTGGGATAAAGTGAGCTCTAAAATAAAAATACTGTTCCACTGCAGTTTCTACATCTTACTTTTACAGCCTTCCTGACAGGCAGTTCTGTATATGAGGAACTCACAGATTGCTTACTTTTTCCTTCATGTGTTGGAACCTGGAACAAGCACCAACAGAGTTGGATATGGAAGAAAGAATGCTATTTACATGTGTGTAGATAAATGCCAGAAGGAAACCTGGGGAAAACTAAGTGATCAAATGGCAGGCACATTTTTAAAAGGTGGTGAAATATGAGCATGGTAGTGCACACCTGTAATCTGAGCACTTGGGAGGCTGAGGTGGGAGGGTTGCTGTGAGTTCAAGACCAGCCTGAACTATATCGTGAGACCCTGTCTCAAAGTACCTAAACTCATTAACTAATTTTGCAAGAAGATAAGAGTTGAGACATTTTCAAATGCTTGGACTCCAGGAAAAGTGTAATATTGAAACCAAACCATTTCATATGGAGAAGAGAGGATGAGATAGCGCTCCCTTGTCAAATTGAGTCTAGAAATTGTCTCCTATGGAAATCAAAATATTGGGCTGGGGATATAGCTCAGTGGAATAAGCGCTTGCCTAGCAAGCGCAGGGTCCTGAGTTCGATCCCCAGTACCGCAAAAAAAAAAAAAAAAAAAAAAAGGAAATCAAAATATTTACACTTGTTTTGTGCTTTCCCCAATTTCCCCTACAGGATGAACATCCCTGAATAGAATCAACAGATCAGCATCTTCTTATATTTCATTCTTAGGTGCTCAATTAAGAAATGTCCCACTTTTTATCCCTTCATTATTTGTAGAATTTATAAACTCATCCTTTATTCTGTGACCCTTAGTTTTGAATGTACTATTAAGGGGGTATAAATCCACCCCACTGAAATCACATTAATAAAAACACACTATACATTTCTTCTCTTAGGGGTTCATGGCTATCACACTCTACAGAAGACTAATGGTTCAGGTAGAAAGGATATGTGGATTAAAAATATTTTCAATAACTTACTCAAAATTATACAATGTGAAGTTGTCTCTTGCCTCTGTCTTCTCTGTACTATAATTGATTATCCCCAACTTCTGTGTTTCAACTTAGGATTTTTAACTTTAAAATAGTGTGATGGGCCAGGTATGGTGACCCATGCCTGTAAACCCCGCACTTAGGAGGCTGAGGCAAGAGGATCAATGTGACTTCAAGGCCAGCCTGGGCTACAAAATGAGTTCAAGCCCAGCCTAAACTGCATAGAGAAGTCCTGTCTCAAAAATACAAATAAATTAAGTTTTCAAAAATAGTGCAATAGTGATATGCATTCAGTAGAAACTATATTTTAACTTTCAATCCCAAGCTAATGATGTATGGTAGCATGCTCTGTTTTGTCTTCAGTTCTGGGAGTCAAAACTAGGGCTTTTTGCATGATAGGCAATCTCTTTACCACTGAGCTCAGTGGTACTGTTCAGAGATGCTGAGCAGCAGCAGTGCCCCCTGCCCCAGTAAACCATGCCATCACAGGGTAAACAACAAACACTATACAATGTGCACTAATACTATACAATGTGCTTTTCTGTTGGTAACACAATATCAAACACCCACAACTTAAAGAAGCAGAGGTTAATGTGGCTCATGGTTGTAGGGGATTTGGTCCAGGGTACTCTGGCTCTGAGGAAGAAACACCATCATGGGAGAATGTTGTGGAACAGAGATACTTGCTTCATGGTGTCAGGAAGTGGAGTAAGGGGAGAAATGCCAGATACCATAACTAGTAGTCAAAGTCATGCCTCCATGAGCCAGCCAGACACATTCAGGAGTGTGCTTTGATAGTGTTAATCCAAACAAGCTGAAATACCACAGTTGATGACCACAAGGTATTACGTTGCTAAATTAAAGTATGTTAAATACTTTTTCAGTTATAATATTTGCAATTCATAATGGACTGACCAGGATATCGCCATATCATGTCATAAGAAGCACCTAGTAGACAATCATACTAAACCCCAGCCCTTAAATTTCTCAAAGTCTCATTTACAAAGATCAAGTTTTAAAGTCTGCCATCAGGCTTCCAAGCTGATGCACACACTGCATATTAAAGCTCAAAATTCTCAGTGAAGTGGGTAGGCGATGCAGTTTAGCTGGTGAAAGACAGAGTAAGTTACTTGAGTTCTTGGGCAGCTTTTCAGAGAGCTAAGACTGCGGCCTCGGGACCTATGCACAGCATCTCTAAAGGAAAGGTGAATGTGGGGGAGAGGGGGTGTCTGGGTACGCAGGGCAAGACAAGGAGCCCAAAGAAAGACTGACAGTAAAAAAGACAGGGAAGCACTTCGAGGTACAGTTATTATTATTATTAAAAAAGAAAAAGCTTCCCTTGGCAGAGAACACTCCCCTTGATAGTCCTGGTAAATTAAAAAGACAGTAATATTAAATAGGTTTATCACGAGTTGGGAGATTTAATGATCCATAGGTACCATTAAAATCACACAGTAACTAGAAATAGGATGTCACCCACTTTGTGTTTTATTTTTATTTTATTATCACATGCTTGTAGTATATGAAGTTTACATTCACCTTAGGGATTAGATACATATACTTAACACATCTTAATTCATTTTGGTCTCCTTCCCCTCTCCACCCACCTCCCTCCCGTCTCCAGGCCCCCATTTTCATTATTATTGTTATTACCTTTTAGCTCATGTTTCATTGTGGGTATATGGTACATGTACATAACACACCTTCAATCTTTTTATGCTCCTTTCCCTGCACCTCCTCTCCTTCCCCTCAGATTCTTGATCCTCTCCACATTTACAAAGATCTATCTCCCTGGTTCCTTCCACCAGTGTTTTATTTTGGTCCTTATTGTATTTTCAATTACTGAAAACGATAAGAATCACACAGTATTTAAGCTCATGTGTTTCACACTTTCAGTGTTTGGCATGTGGTAAGCCAGTTTTTCCAGCACCATGTATTAAAGATGCTATCTTTCCTCTAGTGGACGTGTTTGGGCCTCTTTGTCAAAGATAAGGTGACTGAGTGTGTTGGAGTTGTTTCTAGATCTTATCTGTTCCACTGATACGCAGGTCTTTTTTTTTCACAGTACCATGCTGATTTTATTATAGTAGCTTTGTAGTATAATTTCAAGTCAGGGGTTTTGATGCCTCCTGCCTTGCCTTTGTTGCTCAGAATTGCCTTTGCTGTTCTAGGTCTCTTCTAGTTCTGAATAAATTTTAGGAATGTTTTATTTAGATTTGTGAGGTTTGCTACTGGTATTTAGAGTGGGATTGCATTAAATCTGTATAACAGCTTTGGGAATAGGGCCATTTTGACTACATTGGTTCTTGCTATCTATGTTTTGGCAGTATGGTTATTTTGACAATATTTATTCTGCCTATCCAGGAACAGGCTACATCTTTCCATGTTCTGATGTCCTCTTCAATATCTTTTCTCAGAGTACTGTGGTTTTTATTCTAGGCATCTCTCACTCCTTTGGTTCAGTTCATTTCTAGACATTTAATTTTATTGTTAGTGGTATTTTTTTCCTAATTTCTTTCTCAGTGAATTTATTATTGGTATATAGAAATAGTATTATTTTTGTGTATTGATTTTATATCCTACTACAGTGCTAAAATTGGTTATTGTCTTTAAGTGTTTTTGATGGAATTCTTTGGGTCTTCTATGTAGAAGATCATGCCATATGCAAATAATGATAAATTTACTTCTGCCTTTCACATACTTGTCTCCTTTATTTCTATCTCTTGCCAGATCATTCTGGGTAATCTTTCAAGTACTATTTTGAACAGACATAGTAAGAGTGGACAGCCTTGTCTTGTTCCTGATTGTAGGAGAAAACTTTCAGTTTTTCATATGTTTGTCTTGGTTTGTCATAAGTCACTCTTATTACATTCATGTAAGATCCTTATTAGGTTGAGGATATAGCTCAGTAGCACAAGCACCTGCCTGGCAAACAC
Organism: Dinomys branickii; assembly: GCA_004027595.1. NCBI lineage: Eukaryota > Metazoa > Chordata > Mammalia > Rodentia > Dinomyidae > Dinomys > Dinomys branickii. Next base: position 26,458 of record PVLD010007630.1, on the reverse strand, counting down.
AAGCTCCTGGGTTCAATTCCTGGTACCAAAATAAGGAAAAAAAATGTAAGATCCTTCTATATCTATTTTATTTTTTATGTCTATTTTCTTCTGAGTTTTTTTTTTCTCATGAATTAGTGTTGAATTTGGTGAAAACCTCTTTCTGCATCTATTGATATAATCATTTGATTTTTGTCCTTGCTTCGTTTATACTACCAATTTTTGACTTTTATTTCTATTAGTATATGTTCATATTACATAAAGATTACATTCATCATGTGAAGTTGACACAACCAATTTAAATCTCAGTTGTAGCCAGGCAATATGGTACTTGCCTATAATGTCAGGTAGGTAGGCTGGGGTAAGAGAAACATATGTCAGTGGCTACCCCAGGGAACTCAGTGAGACCCTATCTCAGGGCCTACCTCAGCTGTAGAGTGCTTGCCTGGCATGTGTGAAATCCTGGGTTCAACCCTCAGTACTGAAAAATATCTTTAATCATATATTGGTTAAGAAGTCCCATTATTACAACCACTTTTTTTCCCTAAACACTTTGCAATCTTCCACTTACAGAATCTCACAAAATACCTTTATTTCCCCCATCTTAGTATTGATGTGTCAGAGACTCAACCAAAAGGAAAACACATTGGTTATATTAAGAAAGATAATTTAATGTAGACACTTAAATAAACTGTTAATGAAAGACAAATGGTAAAATAGAAAACTAAGGCAATGTAGAATCATAACTTCTGAAAGTAGCAACCACTCCAGAGACTAAGCAGTATAGGGGAAACGGTGGATGATTAGGACCTCTGATCTTACTGCTCACTGTTGGAAAAAAACCTAAACAAAATTAAATGAGACACTGTAATCCCAGCACTCAAGTGGCTGAAGCAGTAGGACTGCCACTAGTTCAAAGCCTGCCTGGGCTACATAGCAACTTCAAGGCCAGCCTAAAAACTACACAGTGAGACCTTGTATCAATTAAAAAAAAAAAAAAACTAAATGAAACCTCAGAGCTGTGGTTTAAAGATATCCTCCCACTATGTCAACATAACAAATTAATATAGTGAAGGGTGCTTAAAGCAAAACACAATAACTTAACAACCAACGTAACTGACCAGGTATAAAGCATGGAGGCAGAAGATGAATGAAGAAATAGTGAGAAAAATCACCTTCTTGTTGCTAGGGCCTATTTCTAGCTCCTTCATCCATTCTCCTTCATAAGTGCGGACCACTTGAAGGGTCTCACATGTGAGCACGAACAATAAGGACTAAAGACACAGTAGTGACCTTTGAATGAAAGATCTAGAGTCAGGACCTGTAGCTTAACAGTACAGCGCTTTCCTAGACTGAATAAGGCCCCGGGTTCAGTTCCCAGCATTCACATACATGCACACACACACAAAATTCACTAATTTGGAGGTAGGGATATGATTCAGTGGTAAAGTATTTATGAAACAGTCATAAAACTGTGTTCAATCCCAAGGAACACATGCATGCATGCACAAACATGAAAATCTGAAAGATTAATCATTCTCCACTGTAACTGAACAACAAACCTATCTGTGATGCTTTAAAAAAATTCTTTTCAGATCTATGATTAATTAAGTCTAAATTGCTGGTGGTAGGATTCAGATATAAGGGTTCTTAAAGCTCACCAAATTCTTTCAATATAAGACCAATTTTCTTTTTTATCTTTACTTTATGGGAAAAAGGTAGAACAAAATTTCATGACAAGATGGGAGAATAACAATAGTCAATACATGGTATATTATCTTTCAAGTTGATACTCAGAGTACAAGATATGAACATAAAAATTCTCCAAATGATATAAGTACAAACCTTCCTTTTCTATAAACTAAGAGACAGTAGTATTACAACTAACTTGCATTTTTCTCTTATTCCTTTCATCCTTTCCACTTTCTCCCATCTGAGTTCCTTTTTCCTTTTGAACAAATTCTTCCAACTTCACAATATCTATTTTAGACCTTATTTACTCTTTCAGTTTCTAACACCAGAGAGGTAATATGGTATTTACCCATGTGAATCTGATTTATTTCACTAATGAGTATAGTCTCGAGTTGCATCCATTTACCTATAAAAGTCTCAAGTTTTTCTTTATGGCTCAGCAGTACACCATTGTATTAAAATACCACACCTTTTTATCTTTTGCTCAGTTGATGGGCATTTGGGTTGTTTCCAAGATTTAGCTATTATAAATTGTGGTACTATAGACATAGGTACACTTATATCACTGTAGTATGGTGTTTTTCTTCTTCTGGGAAAATACCCAGAAGGGGAAAAACTGGGTTGAATGAGACCTTTAATCCTAGCTTTCTGAGGAATCTCCATGCTGATTTCCACAGTAGTTACATCAGTATGCCCTCCCACCATCAGTGGAAAAGGCTTGTCTTTTCACCACAACCCCTCCAATGTTTGTTATTGGTTGATTTCTTGATGACAGCCATTTTTTTCTGGAGTGAGATGGAATCACAGTGTTGTTTTAATTTACATATCTCAAATAACCAGTAATGTTGAACACATTTTCATATATTTGTTTGCCATTTGTATTTTTTCACCTGAGAACTGTATAATCATCTCAGATGCCCTTATTTTGATTGGGTCTTTGAATTTGCGGGACCTGGCTCTTTTCAATTCTTTGTATGTTCTTTAGAAGTCCTTTGTCTGAGGGACAATTGGCTACAATTTTACCAGTCTGTTATCTGTTCACCAATCACAGGTGGTGATTTCCTTTTATATGCAAAAGCTTTTTAATAAGAAGAGATCCCAGTTGTTGATTGTTTGAAGAATTTCTCATACAGTTTGGGTTTTCTGCCTACTTTTTATTCTTCAAAACTTCTACCTATGTTCTCTTCCAGTAGACTGAGAGTTTCTGTTTTAATATTTAGATACTGGATCCATTTTTACTTTAATTTAGTCCATGGTGATAGACATGGGTGTAGCTTTAGACTTCAGCATATAGACAGCCAGCTTTTCCAGAGGCTCTTTCATTTAATGAACATGTTTGGCCACTTTGTCAAAGATAAGGTGGTTGAGTGTTGTTGGAGTTGTTTCTGCATCTTCTCATCTGGTCCAGTGATACTCAGGTCTGTCTTTGCCAAGGACGTGCTGATTTTATCACAGTAACTTGGAGGTATAATTCAAGCCATAGATTGTAATGCCACCTGCCTTGCCTTTGTTGCCCAGAATTGCTTTTGATATTTTAGGTCTTTTCTGGTTCCAAATGAATTTTAGACATGTTTTCTCTAGTTCTGTGAGGTATGTTAATGGTATGTTGATTGGGGTTGCATTAAATTTGTAATAGCTTTGGGAATAGAGCCATTTTTACTACATTGGTGCTTCCCTTCCATCAGCAAGGTATATATTTCCATTTTCTGATATCCTCTTTGTTTACCTTTTTCAGAGTACCAAAATTTTTTTTTTTTTGGCGGTACTGGGGATCAAACTCAGGACCCTGCGCTTGCTAGGCAGGTGCTTATTCCACTGAGCTATATCCCCAGCCCTATAGTACCAAAATTTTAAACATATACATCTTCTACTTCTGGTGTTAGATTGATTCCTAATTATTTCATTTTTTGGATGCTATTGTGAATGGTATGGTTTCCCTTGTTTCTCTATCCATGAGTTTGTTGTTTGTGTGCAGGAATGCTATTGATTTTTGAACGTTGGCTTTTTTATCCAGCTATGTTACTAAATTTGGTTCTATGTAGAGTATGATGTCATCTGCAAATAATGATAATTTAACTTCTTTCTTTCCTATCCTCATTCCTTTTATTTGTCTCTCTTTTGTCTGATTGCTTTGGCTAATGTTTCCAAGAACTATATTGAATAGGAGTGGTGATAGTGAACATCCTTGTCTTTATCCTGATTTTAGAATGAAAACTTTAAGGTTTCATCCATTTATATGATATTGGCTATTGGTTTGCCATAGATGGCTTTGATCAGATTGAGGTAAAGCCCATCTAATCCAATTTTCTGTAGTGTTTTTTATCAGAAATGAGTCTTGGACTTTTGCAAAAGGATTTTTTCTACATCTATTGCGATGATCATGTGACTTTTGTCTTTGGCTCTGGTGATATGGTGTATTATATTTCTTGATTTGCACATGTTGAGTCATCCCTTCATTCCTGGGATGAATCCAGCTTGGTCATGGTTTATTGTCTTCCTGATGGTTAGCTACATTCTGTTTGCTAGCACTTTATTGAGGATTTTTGCATCTGTGTTCATTAGGGTTACTGACCTGTTCTTCTCTTTTTTGGTTGGCTCTTTCTGTGGTTTTGGTATCAGGAGAAAGCCTTCCTCCAGAAATGAGTTAGGGAGTACTGCTTCCCTTTCAACTTTATTAAAGAGTTAAAGGAGTAGTGGTATTAAATCTTCTCGAAATGTCTTGTCAAATTCAGCAGGACCTCGGCTTTTCTTCATTGATAAGTTTTAATTTCATTTCCAAGCTCATTAACTGATATTGTGTTGTTCAGAATTTGTATATCTTTTTGATTCAGCTTTGGTAATTTATACATAGTCAGGAATCTGTCCATTTCTTCTGGGTTTTCCATCCTATGAAAGTAAAGATTTTCAAAGTATGTACTGATCTTCTGAATTTCCTCAGGATCTGTTGTGATTTCACCCTTCTCATTCCTTAAAGCATGAATTTGAGTTCCTTCTTTCCTTTCTGGATAAGGGTGACTAAGGGTTAATCAGTTTTATTTTTTCTTTCAAAGAACCAACTCTTCAATTATTAATTCTTTGTATTCTTTTAATGTCAATTGTATTAACTTATGCTCTGATCTTTATAATTGTCTCCCTTGTATGGGATTTGTGCTTGTTCTTTTTTCTAGAAGCTTTAGGTGCAGCATTAAGTTGTTTATTTGTGCTTGTTCTGTTTCCTGATGTGAGAATTCACTGCTATAAATTTCCTTCTTAGGACTGTTTTCACTGTGTCCCATAGGTTCCAGTATCTTGTATCCGTATTTTTAATTATAGATATTATTTAATTTCTTCTTTAATTTTATCTGTGACCCATTGTTTGTTCAAGAAGCTGTTATTTAATTTCCAAATGTTTATGGAGTTTTGTAGTTTATTTTGACATTCATTTCTAATTTCATTGCTATGGTCAGATAATACACATGGGATAATTTCAATTCCTTTACATTTACTTAAGCAGGTTCTATGGGCTAGTGTATGGTCTATTTTAGAGAATGTGCTGTGTGAAGCTGAGAATAATATGTATTCTGATGTTGGGTGGAACACTGTGTAAATGTCTACTAAGTCCATTTCTTCACAGATTTGGTCCACTTGTGTTATTTCTTTGCTGATTTTTTTGTCTACTTGACCTATCTCTTTCTAACAATAGGGTATTAAGATCCCACATTGCAATTGTCTTATGTTTATTTGATTTTTTGTGTCTATTAGTATTTTCCCTCATAGAAAGAAAATATTGTGTGTTCCAATATTTGGTGCAGAAATATTTACCTCTTCCTCTTAATGTTTTCCTCTAACATGTATATAGTGACCTTTATCTCTTGATCATTCTTCACTTGAAGTTGACATTACCTGCCAACAGAATAGCTACCCCTGCTTTTTTCTGGGTTCCTGGTGCATACCATATTGTTTTCCATCCTTTGACTTTCAGTGTATAGATTTATTTTGTAGTTAAATGTCTTTCTTGTATACAGCATACTTTTGGAGTTTGTTTCTTAATCCATTCTGCCAGTGTTTTTCTTTTGATTGGTGAATTGGGGCCATTTACATTGATGGCTATAACTGATATGTATTGGCTTATCTTCGTCATAGTATTTTCCCACTGTTGGTTCCCTTCTTTTTCCTCTGTTTAATTGCTTCCCGTTTCCTGGTGGTTTCTTTCTGTTGTTGTTCTTGGAACTGTAGTCACTTTTGTCTCTGTCTAGAATATCTTTTAATACTCTTTGTAGGGTTGGCTTGGTGGTTGTGAATTTCTTCAGTTGTTCATTATCATGCAAGTATCTTATTTCTCCATTAATTTTGAAAGATAGGCTATATTAATCTGGGTTTGAAGTTGTTTTCTTTCAGGACTTGAAATACTTCACTCTAAGCTCTTCTTGATTTGAGGGATTGTGTTGCAAAGTGTGCCATCATTTTGATGGGCTTTCCTTTACAGATGATCTCTTTCTTTTTCCTAGCAGCTTTTAATATTCTGCTCTTCTGTTGAATTTCTGGGATCTTGGTATCTATTTGGCTCAGTCCCTAGTCCTTTGGTGCTGCAGAGTGGTGAGGTTATTACCCCAGAACTTCCCAGTACTGTTCCAGAAGTGCGAAGAACTGATTACCACAGACATGACATCCTACCTAAAGTAGTATATTTAGCAATAACAAAAGCATCAGGCAGAGTTTAAAAACTGACAAACTATGGTAGCTATTAATTTTGTACCTCAAACCATAGGAGACAAATCTACAATTATATAACAGAACAATCATAAATTGGGTGCTTGCATTCAAAGTGTTTCCCCTTGGTACAGTGTTTCTACCTTTGGGGAGATTTGAGAAAGACGGTGGATAAAACAAAGATAACTGAAAAGGAAGCGGAAGCAAGGCTGGAGGACAAAGGCTGTTCACGCACACCTGGGGAACCAGAGGAGAGGGAAGGAGAGGAAGAATGAGGCGGTGGGGAGGGGAGGATCTGCACGAGATCTGGGTTCTGGGCTCGGGGGTGGGATGAGTTTTCTATAGCTGGAGTTCTCCCCAGCCACTCAGAAAAGAGGGGAAAAAACAGAAAAGGAAAGAAAATAAAAGAGACAAAACCAAAAAAAGCAAAACAAAACCAAGCAAACAAAAACAATAAAAGAGAGAGAACAAGCACACCTCCACCCACCTGCTTCCATTCTGCATGTCTTTGTCCGCAAGCACAACAGTCCCGCCTTCTGTACCGCTGTTGGCTTGTATTGTCATTGTCACTTCAGACTTTTCGTGCCACTAGGCCTTCCTGTTGGTCTTGTGCACTTGAGTTGGGACCCTACCTTTTTGGTGGCCTTCCCTCTGGTCTCTGGGCCTTCCCTCAAGGTCCACCTCAGTCATGGCAGCAGGGAGGGGAGAGGCCATTCCCTGGGCCTTCCAATGCAGTTCACCTGGGTCACAGTGGCAGCAGTGGCAATGGGAGGGACCACCCTCCACACCATTCACCTGAGTCCCAATTTTCTTTTAAGACAAGGTCTTGCTATTAGTTCAGACTTACCTTGAACTCACTATGGAGTCCTAGCTAGCCTCAAATTCTGTGATACTCCTGCCTCAGCCTCAAGTGCTAGATTCATAGGTATGCACAACCACCACCCATTTTATGGTGTCAATTTTGAAGGTCAGTGACATGCAATCTCTCACATAATCTGCACTAATAGATTTCATCAATGCCAAAATTTTATGCAAAATAGCTATGAACTATGAGAAGGGTTAAAAGTTGTATGTTTATTTTTAAAAGAGAACATTGTTTATCTTTCCAGGATACATGGATCATGGATGACAAATAGAGAAGATTCTGGAGGTGTCATTGTATTTAATCATGCAGTGTTTTGGGCATGGAGGATGCCGGAATTTCCTGCAAATCCCTCTCAGGATATGCCTCCATTGGCTTCCCGTCACTGGGACAAGCACTTGATATAAGCAGCATATAAAGTGGGAAAGGTGTATTTTGACTCTAGTTCTTACTCCATGTTCAGTTGGCCCGGCTGCTTTGGGCCCATGGCAGAGCAATACACCACTGGTGGGAAGCATATGACAAAAGGAGGTGAACTTGCTTTGGGGAAGTTAAGGAAGAAAGAGACAAGAGTCCCATGATCCTCTTCTGAGCAGTTCTCCTAATGACCTAACTTGTACCTCCTAAAGATTTCACCACCTCCCGATAGCGTCAAAGGCTGGAGATTAAGCCTTGAACACACTGGGCACTGGGAATCATTCAGGATCCAAACTATAGGAATACCAAGTGAAGCAACATCTGATATGAAACACCAGGAGGAATAAAAACTCTGACAGCTAAAAAGCGATGTGGTCAAAGACACATTATTTTGCTTTGCATCCTTTAACAAAAGATGAAAAAGAGCCTGAAAACAACAGCCCCGGTACTTACGTCAGGCTGTTCTGTTGAGGAGTCTCCAAAGGGCTCTCTTGATGTCCATGTTCTTCAAACTGTAGACAAAGGGGTTCAGCATGGGCGTGACAATGGTGTACATGACTGAGGGTATCATATCCTTGTCAGGGGAATGTGAGACAGCTGAGCTGAAGTATACCGCAAGGCCTGTTCCATAAAACAAGCACACAACTGACAAGTGAGAGCTACAGGTGGAGAAGGCTTTATATTTTCCCCCCGTCGATGGGACTCTTAGAATGGAGGAAATGATTCGAGTGTAAGAGTAAAGGATCCCTGAGACTGGGGCACCACCAAAGAGGGCACCAACAAAATACATTAATATGTTACTAGTAGATGTATAATCACAGGCAAGCTTAAGGAGCTGAGGAACTTCACAGAAGAAATGAGGGATTTCTATATCTGAGCAGAAAGCAAGTTGTGAGACCATTGTCCAGTGCACCTGGGCATCCAAAAGACTGATGGAAAATGACACCAGGACCAGCAAGCCACAGAGGTGGGGGCTCATGGTTACTGGGTAGTGCAGCGGGTGACAGATGGCCACCAAGCGGTCATAGGCCATCACAGCCAGTAGCAGGCTGTCCAGACATCCAAAAAGAACAAAAAAGGACACCTGAGTTAGACAAGCCACATAGGTAATGGACTTTCTGTGTGTGTAGATGTTCACCAGCACCTTGGGGATTGTAGTGGTGCTAAAGCCAATGTCGGCCAAGGACAGGCTGGAGAGGAAGAAGTACATGGGGGTGTGGAGGCGGGAGTCAGAGCTGATGGCCAGGATGATGAGCAGGTTCCCCAGCACTGTGACCAGGTACATGATCAGGAACAGCCCAAAGAGGATGGGTTGCAGAACGGGGTCCTCTGAGAATCCCAAGAGGAAAAATTCGAAGACATCAGTTAGATTCCATAGTTCCACCCGGCAGAGGCATCTTTCAGAAAATAAATAAAAGCTGGAGTAAGGGGAGGAAACATACAAAGACCTGTTGCTGTGCCTATGTTGTAAATGTCAGCAGTTCATAATGAAAATATGCATGCTCAAGGACCATCTATGTTTTACACTACTTCTTCGTTATGGCAAATACGTTCTTCATAGCATACTCTCTGTATTGGTTTCAATTGTTTGCCTGTTTCTATATACATCCACTTGAGAAATGTTTAGGTAAAAAAATATGGAGAAGTGAGAAAACTTAGGGATGAAAAAAATCCATAAATATACTAAAGTATTAGTCCCTTGCATTGAATGGAATGCAAGGTTGTTAATCGGGTTTCTGACACTGTGATAAAATATGTGATACCCTCAACCCTAAAAGAGGAAAAGTTTCTTTGGCCCATAGTTCTGCGGTTCCAGCCCATGATCAGTTGTTCTGTTGCTTTGGACCTGTGCCACACAATACAATTTGGTAGTGTGGGTATTGAGAATGGCTGCTTATGTCATGGCAGTCAGGAAGCAGAGAGAGAGAGGGAAATGGGCTGGGGTTCCTACATTCCTTTCAAGACCACACCCCCAGTGGCCTGACTTCCTGTACCTAGGCCCCACCTTTTAAAGATGCCACCACTTTGCAATAGCATCACAAGCCTTCAACAATATGCCTTTTGGGGCACACTTTAGATCCAACTATAATAAGAAGTATCCTTCTCCCTTAAAGGAAGACACAACCTTACAATTTAAAGAACTCCATTAAATAGTCCAGTGTACTTTATTTTATCAAAATACAGTGCAATAAAGTCCGTTGTAGTAGATTATGTATAAATGCCCTTTGAGAGCTGTGTAAGAAAGAATTGGACTCCACTTTTTTCTGTTAGATTCTTGTAGGTTTGTAAGCTTCACACGTTCTTCTCATCTGGGAGAGGGGATGAGAAATAAGAAACTTCAGTATTTCCTCCCTCGGAACAGGCAGAAGATGCAAACCACAGAAGCTTGTGCCCACAACCAGAACTGTCATATCCTAACCACAGTGCAAGCCACAAGCCAGCCACTTTACCTAAACTTTCCTACCATATCAGACCAGCACAGTAGGCCTGCTATGTGCTAAACAGACAGAACATTCTTTCTACAGGGAAACAAAACATTTTATACTCTGATACATGCAGCATTATTAGCTCCCACCTTCAAACCACATTTTGGGTGGGAGTCCGCTGTGGTTTAAACGGGAAGTGTCCCCAAGACTCATGCACTGAGGGTTTTCTCCCTGATGTAGAAATGCCCAGTTACAGTGGTAACTGGCCCACGCAGATACTATCATCAATGCATTAATCCACTGACACATTAATCCATGGTGCATTCATAACTGAATGGGCTTTGAGGCTATAGGGAAGAAGTAGGTGATTGGGGTATAACCTGGAAGGGTGTATTCCTACCCCCGTGTTTTCCTGTCACACCAGCTCTTTCTGTCTCTGCTTTCTGACTGCCATGAAGGGAGCAGTATTCCTCTACCATGCTCTCTACCAAGGAGCCAGACAATCAGGAACTGAACCCTCTGAAACTAGGAGCCAAAAGTAACCCTATCCACCTTTACATTGTGTATGTCAGGTATCTATCCCAGCAATAGAAACCTCACTAGTGCAGGTCCGCCCTGTCTCCGCAGCACGTGTGTCCTGATGCAGCAGGTGGGCACCGAGGCAGTGACCACCCTCCCAGCAGTCTGTGCCCTCTAGCTCTGGTTTGTTGAATGAAGGCTGCTGCGCATTTTAAACTGCTGGCTCCTGGCAGGCTTGTGCCCTGGGCTGTGCTATGCTGTGTTTAGTGAGTTCTCGAACTCATTTTTTTTAAAGAACTGACCTGTCAAAAGTTTCTAGAATTGCTTTATACAGATCTTAGCTGTACCCGCCTGTCTCTAATGTATGACATTAACTTGATGACAGGGATGTGTCACACACCATTCAAGATACACAAATGCTCAGAAACACTATCTGGTGTCTCTTCTTTATATTTGTTTTATAATATAGTATCTATGGTATAATATTTAAAACCCTATTAAATGGAAAAGAGCGTCCATAGAAAATTCATAAAAATCAAGACACATCCTTATTTTTCGTGTGCATTTTTCTGAGTAATGAACTTCAATTGACAAGGCATTCAGGAAGCATTTGCACTGAACAAAGGACTCTATCAGGACTTTCTCCTTCCTGGTCACATCACAAAAGAGTGAATGGGGGAAAGGACAGCATCTCATTCACTTCTCTAAGTGCGTAGAAGTCTCTGAAAGGAGTGAAGGTACAGGCAAGAGGGCACCCAATGAACAGAAATCACATCGCCAAAACTTGAGCGTAGTGGGCCTGCCTGCAATCCCAGCATTTGAGAGGCTGAGGCAGGAGGGTTGCTATGAGTTTAAGGCCAGCCTGGGCTACAAAGTGAACTGAAAACCAGCCTGAACTGCATAGCGAGACCCTGTCTCAGAAAGACAAAAGAAGTCATGTTGCTTGGTTTTGTGAATAACAAAGGATGAGTAATATTTAGCAGAGATTTTGTTTGGTCAACCACAGCATAGGTGCCAGTGATTCAGAAATGACTGAACTTCTTAGAACTTTTGCAAATGGCAAGGGGATCAAGAGATGAGGGGAGAGGAGGAAAAGGGACTGTAAAAGGAATTAGGACGTGTTATGTCCAGGCACCTGCTGCCCATGGTGGATGTAAATCATTGTGTACAGCAACCATGTACTAATAAAAATGAAAGCTTGAAATGGAGTGGGGGCTGTTAGGAGCTCACGGGGTAATGAGCCTACGCTCCTGAGGGGAACCGTAGAGCCCAGGTTCTACCTCTCGCTCCTTTTTCTTCTTGACTCATGAGGCACCAGTTTGTTCTATCTCATATGTGCTCCTGCCGCTACCGACCAGCAGCCCATCACAGGCCCACAGCAATGGGTCACTCTGATACTTAAACAGAATTTCCCAGACTGTGAGCCAGAATTAACGCCTTTTCAATATAAGTTAAATTTTCTTTAAAAAATGCCAATTCATTTCCTCCAAACCCTCCAGTGACAGTGAACAGAAAGAAGACACGAGGTACTGGGTGGGTGGGCTGGGCAGAGTGCTGCCTCGGTGCCCTGTGAGTGGAGTTGTGCTACCCGAATCCAACCCTGACCTCATCTATTTTATCCCAGAACCTGCTCAAAAGAAAAATGCTGCGTTCCTTTCCTCAGTTTTAAAATAATGACAATGTGTGCACCAATATCTAGAATAGGCTGATGTGAATAATCTGAAAAAAGCTGCACAACACATAGTTCAGAGCCTACTATTAGGAAACTCTTAGTGCAGTTTCATGATATTGTGATTAGTATACTATAGTCACTACCAAAATCAGCAGTAGCAGCTTTGGGATCATTTTGAAAGTACAGAAAATTTGTAGGGACCTGATTCTTGTTTGTTTTTCAGTGTGACACACCAAGGTTATTTACAACAGCCAAAACCTAAAAGAACTCAAATGTCCACCCACTGATAGTAGCAGGCCTGTAGAACAGAATCTATTTAGCAATAAATATAATGAACTTTGTATATAAACTTCATGGATTAATCTAAGAATAATTATGGAACATGAAAAGCAGCAAAAACTAAGATTCTTAATGGAAAAATTCTACAAAATGCAAACTGATCTATGGAAAAGGAAAGTAACCTAGTGGTGGGCAGGCTGGGAAGGGAAGAAAATGTGCAGAAAATGACATGAGTAAACTATGAGGATGATGTATATTGTCTTGGTTATTTTTCTTTCATTGCTGAGACAAAATACCTGACACCAAAAATGAAGGAAAGGTTTATGTAGGTCACTGTGGAGGTTTCAGTCCGTACTTGGCTGGCTCGAAGGCAGAGTGGCACATGGCAGTGGGCTACCGTTTATAGTGGTGGAAGACAGCAAAGCAGTAAAAGGAAAAGGGGGAAGTGGAGGCAAGGAGCTTCTTTCCCTCTCTTACACTGCACGCAAACTACCCACCCCAGGGCACGGGTAGCGCTCACATCCATAATTCCAACATTGGACCACGAGTCAATCATAAGTCTAGAATCCTGCCCCATGACTGCATGAGGATGGGGGGACATCTAGACACAAACCATAACATAAATGTTCATTATGGGAGGAAGCCATTTCTTGCTCTACTATGAGGGATACCTGTGCAAGCTAGACACGGTGGATGAGCAGATCAGAACTCTGAGTGGGACTTCTGAGATCCTCAACAGAAAGAGAATACAAACTTCGTAGCTCTGAGATAACATTTACCACACTGGTGCTTTCTTGTCTCTCTACCCCAATCTTCCCACTTGTCTGGAAGCAGAGGAAATAGGGTTCCCCACAGTCCTGCCACCCTCTCCATGTCCGAGCCACTCACTGGGCTGTGCCCGGTTCCTGCTGAGGCATGGCTAGGAGCCTGGAAGCGCTGCCTTTCAGTGTCCGGTGGAAGATGAGGATTGAAGGTTTGTTTTCCTGGATGGCAGAATGCAGAGTCAGACAGAAACAGCTTGATATAAAGGGTGGCTTGCAGAAGAGGAGAAACAAGTTTAGCTCTCATTTCATCATTCATCAGACTTGCACAAAAGTGAAAGGCTATGGGCATAGACTGATTTTTTGTACTTGTATGGCCTTGAGAGCCTAAGGCACAGAGCTCACAATTAATCTAATTGGTGCTATTATCCCAGGCTCTCAGGACTTGTTAATATCAATGCAAGAAGGAGCTAAGAAAAAGGAATCACTTTAAAAAGTAGGATCACTGGGTGTGGTGGTAAACATCTGTAATCCCAGCACTCAGGAGGCTGAGGCACGAGGATCATTGCAAGTTTGAGACCAGCTTGGGTTACAAAGTGAGCTCAAGGCCAGCCTGAACTGCATAGTGAGACCCTGTCTCAAAAGGACCAAACAAACAAGTAAGTATGATCTGGGCTTGCAGATGTATCTCAGTGGTAGAGTACCACCCTAGTGTGTGTAAGGTCCTAGGTTCAATCCCAACACAGGAAAAAAAAGACTAGAGCTGGGCCTTTCCTCTTTGAAGGAGGAAGCATGATATGGCATGACCTCACATCACAAAAATAAATAAACTGTGGACTCTTTTATCAATTTAATATATGACTTTTTGTCTTTGAGAATCATCTCATATACTTGAGGCAAAATTGAGTTTTCTTGAACGAGAATCTGATAGAACTTCTACTTTCTCAGTCAAAATGTATGTCTCTAGAAAGATTTCTTTTATTTTTTAAATTTTTAATTACTGATTATTTTATGAAAAAGGAAAACATTTCTTAAGAAAATAACAATAGTTAATACTATCCATTATCAATCAAAGTAGTTTCTCAGCTCACAAGACATGGACAGAAAGATTTTCTCTCACAAAGAACAAACAAACAGCAACACACCAGGCCTTCCTGCCCTAACCCAGACCACTAATAGATTAAATCCTCTAAAAATCATGAGCAAAAGAACTCTCCTTTGAGCTGTAGGTGAAGAAGTCTCTCTTTGCCGGAGAAATGAGGAAGTGACTAAGACGGGAGATATTTCTCAAAGGCTATAAATTTTGGGGGGAAAAGGAATCCTTCTCCACTGCTGGTGGGAGTACACACTGGTGCAGCCACTGTGGAAATCAGTCTGGAGGTTCCTAGAAAACTAGCAGTGCAGGTCCCATTTCACCCAGCTATTTGCCTTCTGGAAATCTCCCCAGAATTAAAAAACATCATGCCACAGCGATGTATGGGCACCCATGTTTATAGCACCACAATTCGCAATAGCTAGAGCTTGGAAACAACCCACATGTCCATCAACCAAGAAATGGATTTTAAAAATGCAATTTTTTTATGCTACAGAGTACTACTTGGCCATAAAGAATAAATTTGAGATTTTTATAAGCAAATGGACGCAACTTGAGACCATAATCCTAAGTGAAATAAATCAGACCTGCATCTGTAAACATCTTATTGACTCCCTAGTGTGAGAAACTGAAAGAGTTAATAATTTCCAAAATGTACAATAGATATTGTAAAATAGGAAGAAACTGTTCAAAAGGAAAGATAAACTGAGATGGGAGAAGGGAGAAAAGGAAGGGGAGAGCAAATATACAGAGATATAAAACATTATACATATAAATATGATATACAAATAACATATAAATATATATTTTATGTGTATGATATATATATATATATATATATACACACATATATATCATAGTTAAGATAGTTTACTACTTATTCCTCTGAGGTCATGGAAAGGAAAGGTAAACATGGTATTGGCTCCATAGAGTGAGAAACTGAAAGAGTAAATAAGATCTGAAGTATACTAAGATATTGTGAAATGCAAAGAAGTGTTCAAAAGGCAAAAGGAACTGGGCTGGACGAAAGGGGAAAGGTCAGTGGGGAAAAGGAAAATATGCCGGTCTGTTATACTGCTAGCATCTCTTAGTTCATTAAAAAGGGAGGTTTGTGCTGACATGACTGAAGAAATTTTTATGCCCATGTCTTGTACCCTGAGCAACTATTTCAAAAGTAACAATATGTACCAGCTATTGTTACTTTCCTACTATCTTGTTATGAAATTTTGTTTTACCTTTTTTCCATTAAAAAAAAAATTGGCCACTTAGAAAAGCCTTCCTTCACTTCTTTCTGTAGACCTAACAATTTAGCTCAGGGTTGCTGTCCTCACTTTTGGTTCCCTTATTATTTATAGAGTATTCAACTTCTATCCTTTTTTCTGGGTTAATCTTATAGTTGCTTTTAGAGAAAAATACATCCTTTGGTTGTTTATGACAGCATAAACATATTTCTTCTTTTAGGATTTTTTAGACATCTCTCTAGACTCTGAACACTAAACAAGCCTTGAGCAATGGTGTTTCTTAATTATTTTATTTTTAAAAGTAAAAGAACAAAAACATTAACAAACAGACACAAAGTAGCACAAGAACAGTACAATCAAAACTGAATTACAGACAAGGTGACAGGGAATTAACAATGGTTGTTTATTACATATTGATAAGTTCAAAGCGTATGCTCAGGGAAACACATATAGACATACGAGATTGATCAAACAACTACTCATTAACTGTTCCTTCCCATTGTGTGATGGTGTTTCTTAAGGCTTAAATTTATTAAAGAAACTGGAGAGAAGTAAAATGTTCCTGAAGGGAAACTGGGTCCTCTTGGGCCACATCCAATTGAAGAACTGCATTAGAAAGACAACAAGCAAACAAACAAAACCACTGATTTCTACCTACTTTCTCTTCCAGTAGGTTTAGGGTTTCTGTTTTAATATTTAGATCTTAGATCCATTTTGACTTTAGTTTACTGCAGGGGGATAGACATGGGTCTAGTTTTAGTCTTGAGCATGTGGAAAGTCAGTTTTTCCAGCACCATTTGTTAGAGAGGCTATCTTTCTTCCAGTGAGCATGTTTGGCCCCTTTGTCAAAGATAAGGTGGGTGAGTGTGTTTGTAGCTGTGTCTGCATCTTCTAATCTGGTCCACTGATACTTGGGCCTGTGAAATCTTGAAGACATAGGGCTAGGCAGAGAGTTTATGAGCAAAAACCAAACTGCACAGGAAACACTTCAAAGAATCAACAACTAGGATCTCAGCTTACTGAAAAGTTTTGCACATCCAAAAAACCACCAAAAACGTAAAATGAAAACCCATAATTGGGAAAAAAATTTTAGTCAACTGGCCCTCAGACAAAGGACTTCTATCTAGAATATAAAACGAATTTTTAAAAATCAAGACTCCAAAATTCCAAGACCCAATCAAAAATGGGCACCTGAGGTGAATACACAATTCTCAGATGAAGAAATACAAATGGCAAATAAATATATGAAAAAATGTTCAACATCATTGGTCATTCAAGAAATAAAAATTAAAACAACTCTGAGATTCCATCTCACCCCAGGAAGAATGGCCATCATCAAGAAATCAACACATAACAAATGCTGGAGAGGCTGCGGAGGGAAAAGGAACTCTTCTCTGTTGGTGGTTGTGTAGACTGGCGCAACCACTGTGGAAATCAGTGTGGAGATTCCTCAAAAAACTAGGACTAGAGGTCCCATTCAACCTAGCTTTTCTCCTTCTGGGTATTTTTCCAGAATTGAAAACATCATACCACAGCAACATATGTGCACCCACGTTTATAACAGTGCAATTTGTCATAGCTAAATCTTGGAAACAACCCAAATGCTCATCAACTAAGGAACAGATAAGAAAGAGGTGGTATTTTTATACAATGGTGCTTTACTCAGCTATAAAGAAAGACAAACTAGAGGCTTTTATAGGTAAATGGGTGCAACTAGAGACCATACACAGAAGTGAAATAAATCAGACCCACATGTGTAGACATCATAGTCTCCCTAGTGTAGGAAACTGAAAGAGTAAATAAAATTCAAAAGGTACAGTAGATATAGTGAAAGGGAAAGAAATGGTTCAAAAGGAAAGAAAAACTTGGATGAGAGAAAAGAGAAAATAAGGAAAGAAGGAAGAATATATATATATGTATATATATACACAGACACGCACACAAGATGGCTAAGATAATTATACTATAATTTCTATTGGCTTATTGAAAGGAATAGTTAATGTTTAATTTTTTAAATCAATTTTGCATGCCTGTATCTGGTAATCTGAACAACTACTTTGAAGATAACAATACACAATATAACAACCATTGTTGACTTCCTATCATCTTGCTTTGAAATTCTGTTATCACTTTTAATGTTCTTTTTTTTTTTTTACTTTTTATTCTCTTTTTTAAAAACTGTTATGGAACAGTGAGTGCTGGTACATGGGGCTGGTGGAAATGAAGGAAACGCATCTGTTACGTGGTTCTAACTCGCTCCCAGGGGCCAAACACAGCACAATACATGATTGCATGACCCCCAAGAGGGAAATTCTCCAGAAACAGATGATCAAGAAAGCAATTAATTTAATGAGAAATAAGCTGCTTTCCCTTCAGAATCATCCCCCCTGTGCCTGCTGCCCCCGGCCCATTTATCCCAGGCCAGAGGGACGTGCCTCGGGCCACGCCAGGAGTTGGCCTGGCCCTGGGTCCCTGTGCTTAGCTCTTAGGCCCCACCCCGCGGGCACACAGTGCTGTTAATTGGTGACCTCCTTTGGGAGGAGCAAAGAGGATAGGCTCAATCTTCAGAAGTTTCATCGTGACACCTTAAGCTTCTTCAAAGAGTGCTGTGGCCAAAGGTAAGAGGGGCCAAAATTTTTTATGTATGCACAGGCAGGGATATGGAGAGAGGAAAAACAGAAATGAAATGTCCTGGCTCTGGACAGGGCACCCTGGGACCCTCTCTGCTTTCCTGTCTTATTTCCACCTCTAGGTCTGCTCGCTTTTACTCTGCCTCTCAGGGTGTAGGAGCCTCCCTAACACTCTCTGCTTAGCTAAACGAGGAGACGTTTCCGCAACCACAGAGCATGTCCTCCAGGCTAACACTGCCCTGTGCCCTGCACATAGAGGTGGTGCTAATGTTTTGTTTTCCTGAGAAGACGAAAAAATCCAGACACAGATGCGTGGATACAGTGTAAGAGCCTGCTCCGTATGTGGCCCAGTGGAGGCCAAAGAAGTTGTTCTCACTGCCTGGAATATCAACAAAGACGTTAGGACAAAGTGTGGGAGAAAAGACGAAAGATGGAACAATTCCAGACGAATGAGGGAGAAAGAGGGTGCTGCGTGAGGAGGGCTGGTGGTACAGACGACCAGGGCTATGAAATTGCATGGATCTTCCTAGAATTTTAAGAGGTTAAGTAGTTACTGCTTTTCAACAAAGCTAATACCATATTTCTTCGGGATGAACAGTTAATATCCTTAAAGTATTTAAAAATCACATTGCTCGCCGATAGTGGTGGCTCATGCATGAAGTCTCAGGTACTTAGGAGACTGAGGCAGGAGGCACTGGGCAATTTACAAGCTCCTGTCTCAAAATTTTAAAAAATAGGCCAGTCATGATGGCACACGCCTGTAATCTCAGCACTTTGGAAGGCTGAGACAGGAGAAACATTAAGTTTAAGTCCAGTTTAGGCAAGTTAGAAATTTAAGGAGACTCAGTCTCAAACACTAACCAGAAAGGAGGTAGGGTATAGCTTAGTATGAAAGCTCTGGTTCAATCAAGTATCGAAAAAAATGAGAAGACGACAAGGGAATGGAAAGGTAGGAAAGAAAATAGAAGGGAGGAGCAGGGAGGGCAGGAGGAAGGGCAGGCGGGCCTGCTCCTCAAGTGCAGCCCCGGTCTCCCACCCAGGGGAATTACTGCGGAGCAGTGAAGAGCGGCAGCATTTTTCTGTATCTGCTCCAGCGTGAGCTGCTGTGACTCGTGCTGCCATAAGCACGGTACGCAGACATCTCTTTCACGCGCTTAGTTCACTTCCTTCCGGTACCTACCAAGGAGGATGTGAGCAGATTGTATGGTAACTCTGCCTTCGGGTTTTCCAGGAACCTTCGTACCAACCGGGTAGTGGCCGTACTAGCTTGTAGTCCCATCAGCAGCGCACCTTCACCAGTGCATGGTTTTTCCATTGATGGATGGGCGGATAGTAGCAATACATGTGTGCAGGGCACTGTGTTAGGCTCCTTGTGTGGGGTTGGTGCGTGTACGTGACACACCCCAATCCCTTTTTCCACCTCCCTCCCCTCCTTCCACCTCTCCTCCGATCTGAGAAGGGCCTGTCTCCCCACTTCCCACTAGGTACCTTTTATTTCGCTCTTTATCTACACTTTGGTCTCTCGTGTAAGAGAAAGCACGTGATGTTTAAATCTGTGTGTTTGAGTCACTAATAGACATTGGAGCGAGAGGGAATCTCGGCAGAGTTTTGATTTGCATTTCCTTTCCTGGTTAGAGAAGGAAAATCTGGGGCGCATGTACGCAATAGAGTTTTATTCAGTCCTCAAAACAGCGCTTCCTTGGAAGGAAAATGGGCAGAGTGGAGATCATGGTGTGAGGCCCGATACAGAAAGACCAGGTCACGTGTTTTCTTCCCTACATGGAAGTCGGGGCCGGGGGTGGGTACGAAGAGACGGTAGAAGAGGGACAGTCGGGAAAGGGAGAGGACCAGACCGGAGGGAGGGGAAGGGAAAGGGAAGATACAACGGGGCAGTGAGGAGGGGGGCTCTGATCGAAGCATGACACCTGCACGCAGGAAACTGTCACTGTGAAATCCTTAACAATCCGCTACTGTGTATGAAAACACAGACACAATAATTAATAATTACAATGTAAAAACAAAAGAGCAGCAGCATCTGCTTTTTTTGTTTGTTAGGTTTTTTGAAACAGGGTCTTGCTATGTAGTCCAGGCTAATGTTGAACTCAGGGAATAGCTCAGGCTGGCCTCAAACTCCTCCCAGGCCTCCTGCCTCATCCTTGAGTGCTGGGATCGCAGACGTGCACCACCACACCTGGCTATCCGCAGCATGTCCGTGGTACTTAAGGGCCCAGGAAGGCAGAGCCTATGCGTTTTCTAGTCATAGTCCTAACCTAGTGTCCAGCATCCAGTGGGCACTCCAATAATTGTGGAGTGGATACATGATGAAATGTAGACAATCACTTAGATGTCTCCAAGTATGCGAATCCCATCACGGCGGACAGAAATAATCTTCAGAGAGATGAGCTAAGACCATGCAAGCTAAAAATGAAACAAATTTCAGCTCAAGGATAATACTTTCTCTTATAGAACATATATATAAAGTTAAAGATCACTGCCTCTGGGACAAAGACGTAATATTCAAATAGAAATTAGGATGGATTAATGTCATAGTGGCGGATTAAAACCAAGGCCTGTTCATGTTTGGCTGATTCTGTACCACTGAGCTGTACCACCCACCCTCAAGCTTATTCTTCTAATGGAGAAAATAAATTAAAAAGTAAATGGCTCACACTCTTCATGGTCAACCACAAAACCTTTCTGATAAATGGTGTCTCTGGGACTAGAACTGTAACTCAATGGCAAACTCATCCCCAGATTTAAATCCCAGACCCAAAGTAATAATAAATGATTTTGTTTTGTTTCGTGGCACTGGGGATTGAACCTAGGGCCTTGCACATGCTATGCCAAGGATTGAACATGCTAAGCATATACCCTACCAATAAGCCACACACCAGGCCCTGACCAAAGGGATTTTATGACAGGGAATTAGTTACCCCACCCTGAAAATTTCTTCTATTATTCATTCAACAAACATTTTAAAGCACACATTATTTACAGTCATTCCTGAGTATCTGCAGCAGACCCATTCCAGGATACCCCAAAATGCCTGGGTCCTAGGGTCCCTTACAAAAAATGGCAAAATATTTGCAAATAACTCAGGCATACCCTCTTATATACTTCAAATCATCCCTAGATGATTTGTAATACTAATATAGCACAAGTCATAAGTAAATAGTTGTTCTGCTGAATTTTTGAGGAAACAATGACCTATAAATATCTGTACACATTCAGCAGAGACATAATTTTTTAAAAATCCATTTGATTCATACTTGGTTGAATCCATAGATGTGGAACTGAGCGCTTGGAATATGACAGGAAGATAGAAAAGGTAGAGTGGCCTCAGCTTACATAAATTTAAGAAGTACCACACACACACGCAGAGCGCACTTACGCTCCTGGTGGGGGTTCTGAGCTGCTCTTTTGAATTGAGAACTGTTGCGGACAAACAGAGTGTCGGGATGGAGGGAGAGGGGTAAATTGGGACAGGACTGAAGAAGTTACCATAATACTGGAGTGATTTTCTATAATACTTTTGTATAATGTCTTGTGAATCAAACTTGAGACAAACGGGCAGTCTGTTTCACTTCACTGCCAAATAGCATGAGGACGATAAGACATTGTTAAGGGGCTGGACTGGCCAAGTATTCACGAGGCCCTGGGTCCACTCCCAGCACCACACAAAGAAATCATTTGTCCAATCTCTCGCTTCTCCCCTTTCCCCATCCACCCTGGACTTGAAGAGATCGTGGCTACAAGCAGAGGGGCAACATTCATATGCCCAGGAACTACACCTCAGAAATGGGGAACAGCCACAAGCTGGAAATGATGCACAAGAGACCCCTCTGCATAGTATACAGTGATCACTTTAAAGATAAAGTATCATCCAGGCAATAGTGTTAGGCACACGGAACACAGGGCAGTCTTAGAGATCATGGTCAGCTAAAGAAAACAAAGGCATCTAGATAAGACCTAAGTTTCATGAGCAAATAGGTTTGAAGGGCATGGCACGTTCCTGTTTTAACATGCTTGCCTCCTTCCAGCCAATTTCAATGAGTTACATGGAACCCGAGAATCACACAGCTATTTCAAATTTCCTTCTTCTGGGACTTTCAGCAGAGAAGGGCCTGCAGCCCCTTCTGGGTGGGCTGTTCCTGTGCATGTACCTGGTCTGTGTTACAGGAAACCTGCTCCTCATCCTGGCCGTCAGCTCTGCCCCCCGCCTCCACACCCCCATGTACTTCTTCCTCTCCAACCTGTCCTTTGTGGACATCTGCTTCACCTCCACCACGGTTCCCAAGTTGCTGGTGAACATCCAGGCACAGAGTAAAGACATCACCTATGAAGGCTGCTTTACGCAGATGTATTTTTTCATGATTTTTTCTGGGCTGGATAGTTTGCTACTGACTGTCATGGCCTATGACCGGCTTATGGCAATATGTCACCCGCTGCACTACATGGTCATCATGAACCCTCGGCTTTGTGGTCTTCTGCTGCTGCTTTCTTGGCTGATCTGCCTGACATATTCTTTGTTGCAAAGTCTGATGGCTTTGAGAGTGTCCTTCTGCAAAGCAACTGAAATCCCGCACTTCTTCTGTGAACTGGCTCAGGTCCTCAAGCTCGCCTGCTCAGACACCTTTGCCAACGACGTTCTGCTGTACTGTGTAACCGGCCTACTGGGTATTCTCCCACTGTCTGGGATTCTTTATTCTTATTCTAGAATTGTTACCTCCATCACGAGAATTTCATCTCCTGGAGGGAGGTACAAAGCCTTCTCCACCTGTGGGTCTCACCTCTCAGTGGTCTCCCTGTTCTATGGCACAGGCCTTGGGGTCTACCTTACTTCTGGAACAGCCCATTCTTCCAAGGAGGGCTCAGTAGCCTCAGTAATGTACACTGTCGTTGCTCCCATGCTGAACCCCTTCATCTACAGCCTTAGGAACAAGGAGCTGAAGGGAGTTCTGAGGAGACTTTTTCAGTACAGGAGTTTGTTTTCAGTGAGGTAATGGAAATTAAGGACAAACAAAAGAAATCCAGACTTCTGATGGCTACTTTGTTTCCGCACTAAATTCCTCTGTAATCTGAAGGCACAAAAGAGAAATACCACTCGTTAAAGAACTAGAAGATACTATTCTGGAACTGAACACAAACTTGAAGTAACACATCAAAAGGCTCATTATCACCTGGAGGTGTCACTTAGTGGTAGGGTGTTTGCCTAGCTCATGGAAGGCCCTGGGTTCAATTCTCAGCACCACAAAAGCCTGAAAGGCTCAACACCTACTAAGGAAAATAATACCCAAGCTGTACCTAGACTTTGAAAAAGAGACTATTTGAAGGATAGACTCTTACAACCATCAAGGGAAGAGAAAATAAGTCAAGGATTATAACAAGGGAGAAGAGCAGACAACAGTAATGTACCTGCACATTGCTGCCTCTTGGTTACGTTCTAGCTCCATAACTGCTGGACTAAACTTTTCCTGGTCTCCATCTAGAAAGTGTGTTACCTGGGCTTCTTAAACTGACTGTCCTCTTCCTCTGTAAAGTTTTACTTATGAATTTTGCTTTGGCGTTTGTTGCAGGTTTGGGAGTGTCACTCAGCAGTAGAGTCCTTGGCTAGCATGTACAAGGCCCTAGGTTGGATACCCAGAAGCACAAAAAATTGATAGATAGATAGACAGACAGATAGATAGACAAATGGGTGCTTTCATTTAAAAAAAATCTTCCTCACGACACCCACTGTAGTGTCTACTTTAGAGAAAGGAAGTTCTGGTCTCTGTCGATCTGCATCAGCCAAGTGTTCTGAAATAGAATTACAGTGCGATCCACTCGCTACGTTTCTTGTTTAGCTCCGCATTCCTCACATCCGGCTACTTCTCAGAAGTTAGCGCTAAAACAAAAACTGTGAACTCTTTTTTTTTTTTTTTTTCCGGGACCGGGGATCGAACTCAGGGTCCTAGTGCTCAGCGGCAAGCACTTAGCCCACTGAGCTGTACCTCCAGCCCCAAAACTGTGAACTCTTCACAGAGACCTTGCCACTATCCCCCGCAATGTCCCAGTGCTCACAGTACTTGTATTTGAGGGGCAACAGAGCATAAAGGTCAAGGAGGCTCCGACTTCAAGTCTCTGTCATTTCCTAACAGTCAATCTTGGGCAAGTTACTTAATTTCTCTGTGCCCCTGTGCCCTCGTGTATGAGGATGACAGTGCCTCTCCTGAGCAGCTCTGGAGAAGATTAGATGTTACACATGAAACAGCCCAGAACACAGCCTGGTGTGCACTCAGTACCAATACCAGCAATCTAAAGAGCATGAGGAACATCGGGGTCAAGTACATGAACTTCTAGAGATTGCAATCAGCCAGGTAGGAATCCTCCTGTCCTTCAATGTCATTTTCCTTTAATAGCGTGCACTGCCATGGGGTAAGGAGCAAGGAGGGCCACGGCAGCAGTGGAGTGAAGCTGGAAAACTGCCCAGGACAGGCTGATCATGTTGGATAGGGCTGTGTGCACCCCCCGCCCTGACTCTGGCAGCCAGGAAGCCACGTACACGAGATGCCCTGTCCTGAGTGACGCCCTCACCAGAGTCCTGGGAGAACTGCAGGCTGGAGGTGACATCTGTGGAGTCCAGTAGAGAGCTGAGGATAGGAGCAGGAAATGGCCAAGTACGGACTCGCCAACACAGCTGAGAGGACAAGACATACTTTATAGGTGGTTCAGCTCCATTGGCAGATGCCCCTGCATGAGGAGCGCAAAACTACAGCCTGCCTTGGGTTGGCTTCAGGACTGGCAAGCGCTCTTCCCCTCTTCGTACTGGATTTGGACTCAGGCAGACTTCAGTGTCTGAGTCCTATCTTTGCCCTTAAGTAGGACATTTATTCTCTGTCTCGAAGCAGCCTCAGATTCTGCATTTGTAAATGAGCGGTGGAGTAACTACAGAAAGTCAGTGTGAAGGGTCTGATATAGCAGTTCAAAGTAAGTAGCGTATGACGTATGTACGAACATAGAACTTATTCATTAACTTGGAGGCAGATCTTCTGGCAAGATTTTGCTCCCTTGAAAGTTCTGTCCAGCTGTCTTCTTCTCCAGCAGCTACCTGAGGGCGAGGTTCAGATTGCTCC
This sequence comes from Dinomys branickii, assembly GCA_004027595.1. Classification (NCBI taxonomy): domain Eukaryota; kingdom Metazoa; phylum Chordata; class Mammalia; order Rodentia; family Dinomyidae; genus Dinomys; species Dinomys branickii. The sequence continues at coordinate 1,086 of PVLD010007630.1, read as the reverse complement.
AAGGGAGAAAAGGCCTTAGTTCAGTGGGCTGAGGTCTCACCTTCTGATCATTCTATGGAGCTCTCAGCCTTGTGACCTGGGCAAAAGTAGGCATGTCCGGAGGGTGACGGCCCTGCAGTGCTGCGCACAGGAGCTGACTGTTTTCCATCTCCCCTAACTCCTGACCCAGAAATCACTACTCTGCCCTAGGAGTTCTGAACTCAGGTGCTATTGACATTTGGGGCCAGACAGTTCATTGTGTGGTGCAGCTCATCCTCTATGAACCGCAAGACATTTAGCAGTGGCTGTAGCTTCAGCAGGTGCCACTAGCAACTTCTCCTCCTACTGCTTACGTCACTTCCACCTTAAATGGCTCTAGCCAATGCCGAGTGCCGCATTGGGCAAGCCCTCCCTCTATGAGAACCAGTGATCGGTCAGGAACCAGAAGAGTTCCTGACAGTTCTGCACTGCTCAGGTCTAAAGTCCGAGAAGCACAGAAACGGAGATTCCTTCTATCAGATGAAGGACCAAGACAGACAAACTTAGAGTGAATGAGGGAGGACCCCAAGATGGAACTAAGATACTGGCCTGCAGTCCAAAGTCCTTGCACATGAAAGGGCTTCTGTCTGGAATAAACAAACAACAACGCACATACATTGAACACACAGGTGAACATTCTCAGTGGTCTTGAGACTCCAGACAGAAACCTTGTCCCATCTTCATGTCCCCTTTCATCTCCAGTGTGTAGTCTGTGGAAGAGTCTGTCCAAGTATTTGCTGAACTGAGTGTCTGCCTCACGCGCAGCGTTTCGAGCCGTTAGTTACACATTCCATGCGTGTTAACTCAGTTCATCGTCACATCACCACATGACACAGGCACTGCTCCCTCTATGTTGAAAAAGGGAAAAGAAAAAAAAAAAAAAAAAGAAAAAGGGAAAAGAGCAGACAGAATGATCCCTAGAAATTGACCTGTCGATATGTTGTCTGAAAGTTCCCACTGTTTGATCCCGGAGGCAAACCTCTCCTACCGATTCCCCGCCCAGAAAACTGTTTTGGGGAAAGACACACCACCCTCCCTGTGCTGGCCTCTGTTCTCGGAGCTCTGCAC